>JANVCC010006703.1:3118-24717 GCA_025345505.1 Todiramphus chloris collaris | reverse complement strand
GATTGGCCAGTTGCTCCTTTTACCACAATGTATTCATCCCCCACAGGTCCAGTTTTCTTCCCGAACCTCCCAAACCACAGGTACCAAATGAGACTTCCCACACACCAACTTTAAAATGTCAGGCTCAAAATCAACCACACTAAAGTGTCTCCGATAACACTGAGAGCATAAGCTCTGTCGCCTAGCAAAAGAACAATACCGCCTCTTCTTACAAATTTTACACTGTATTAATACCCACACAGCATTGCTAAATAAGAAAAAAATAAAATTCTAGTGGATCCACAAAAACAAGTTATTGCATATAATTTTCAAAATCTTAATCCTCTACCTCTAACTTTTCACTTAACCACAATTTTATTAACACAAAAATCAATAATCTAGCACCACTCCAAACAAATGCTTCTATACAACACACTCAAACAATACACAGTAACGTACGCACCTCCGATCTTCAAACAGATAAGCAAACTAACATTCAGCCACATACACATAAAACAGTCCAGGAACAACCAACATCCACACAAATATCTACACACATCCAAGCAATCCAACAACAATCATCAGCTACTAGTAGCCACAACATTCAACTTCAGGGTCCCGCTTACTTATTTTTCAACAAGGTCTAGAGGAAACCCTCCCCTCAGAGTCACCCGACCCACCCCAGGATCGCTCGCGGCAGCTCTATTGGATGGCGACTCCACCTTCCCGGCTTCGGAAACCCCCCCTTGGAGTCACCCGACCCACGCCAGGGTCGCTCGCGGCTGCTCTATCGGACGGCGACTGTAACTTCCCGGTTTCCATAGCCATCTGCTTGCAAGCACTACCTTTACCTACACAGGGACTATGCTGTGCGCCAGACGTCTCTGCGCAGCTTATCAGCAGCCCTGCCCTAGCGTACGACTTACAGGCACCCTAGATCCAAACCATCCTGTTTATCCGTAGTCCCAGCAGGTTACTGTCTGTCCCCGCAGTGAGCGAGCAGAGAGGCGGAGGTCCTCCGGGAAAGCCCCGGGGCGCGCGTAGGATGTCCGCTCCTCAGCCGATCCTGCAGCCGGACAGAGTTCCTCCTGCCTGGCTAACCAAACATGATTCACGGAAAAACTCCACTACTGAATAAGTAGTAAAGTAGGTATGTTTATTCCAGCGCTGGGATGCATGGGGGATAATTCCTCCAAAGTCATGTGTGCCCCCAGCTGCTTTCAGCTTAGTATAGATTGGGTTACGTGTTCCATATTCATTAAGTTTCACAATAGGCCTATACATATTCATTACCTAGCCCCACCCAGCCTCGCTTCATATTATAATGAACCTAAAAGTCATTTGCATCTGTATTGCGCTTGCGCAGTGTCATCTGGTGGTCGTGGGTAGGGGTCCCCAGGATGAAGTAAGAGTCTTCCTCAGATGAAGTAAAGAGTCTTCCTCATCGTAAACTTTTCACCTCACTTTTCTGCGCATGCTCTTTATGTCCCTGGCTCGAGCTCAAACCTCAAGGCTGGTTTAGGCTGGTTTATGTTGTTTTCTGGTTCGAGAACAAGGACTCAGTTCGAGGCTCTCCCCATTATCAGTCACTCCTTAGGCTCCTCTCCTGCTTTGGTTGATGTAACAGATGTTGAGATAGTTGCGCATTGCCCTTGGAACATATCTTCCCAGTAAATCATTTAATCTCTGTCTCCCCCCTGATTCAACTCAGCCCGACATTGACTGCGGACAGGAAGTAGAGAATAACATATTATCTATCATAACCCATGGCTCTTTGCGTCTTATTCTCTCCCTGCTTGACGTGCTGACAGGGGTTGCGGGGAGTGATAGAAGGGCTTGGTGGGCATCTGGTGCCGTGCCAGGGTCAACCCACCACACAAGGTCAATGATAGCGTTCCACTTGGCTGCCTTTGACTCCAGCTCATACTGTAGATCTAACATATGTGGTAGAGCATAGCTCAGTGGTGGCGTCACTTTGTTCAGGCTACGATAGTCTACTGTTAACCTCCACCCTCCATTAGACTTTTTCACTGTCCATATGAGGATATTAAAAGGTGAGGAGTTTATAGTGATTATAGAATCATAGAGTGTTAGGGGTTGGAAGGGACCTCTAGAGATCATCAAGTCCAACCCCCCTGACAAAGCAGGATCACCTAGGGCATGTCACACAGGAACGCATCCAGATGGGTTTTGAAAGTCTCTAGAGAAGAAGACTCCACAACCTCTCTGCACAGCCTGTTCCTGTGGATGCTGAAAAGCTGCTAGCAGAGGAATTTTCCTAGGTTCTCACAATATTCGGTGAGAATCCTGCCTTTCTCACACGTGTTATGAGAAACAGTAGGACGGTTTTGTAAACTAGACTAACACATGGTGTTTTGATAAGTTCTGTTTATGGTACATTGGAAAAATATTTTGAAATAGGTGTTGTAGGACTTTAGCCAATCACCCTAGGAGATGGGTGATCACTGACCAATCGCCCTATGGAGCTAGGGTATATAAAACGGGGTTGTAAATTAATAAAGTTGCTTCTTTTGCCTGCTCTTGCTGAATTTATATGTTGCTGCATCTCTTCGCTCCCGGCATAAACAGCGACATGTTCCAGTGCTCCATCACCCACACAGTAAAGAAGTACCTCCTCATGTTAAGGTGGAACCTTCTATACTCAAGTTTATACCCATTGTTCCTTGTCCTATTGCTGGGCACTACAGAAAAGAGATTGGCCCCTTCCATTTGACACCCACCCTTCAGATATTTATAGACATTAATAAGATCGCCTTTAAGTCTTCTCTCAAGACTAAACAGCCCCAATTCCCTCAGTCTTTCTTCATAGGGGAGATGCTCAATTCCCTTAATCATCATCATAGCACTCCATTGGACTATTTCCAATAGATCCCTGTCTCTTGAATTGGGGAGACCAAAACTGGACACAATATTCCAGGTGTAGTCTCACCAGGGCAGAGTAGAGGGGGATGAGAACTTCCCTACACCTGCTGAACACAGTTTTCTTAATGCACCCCAGGATGCCATTGGCCTTTCTGGCCATAAGGGCACATTGCTGTCCCATGGATAACTTACTATCCACTAGGACTCCAAGGTCTTTCTCTGTGGTGCTACTTTCCATCAGGGCAACCCCCAACCTGTACTGGTGCCTGCTGTTATTCTTCCTAAGATGCAAGACTCTACACTTGGCCTTATTGAACATCATGAGGTTCACCTTCGCCCAGCTCTCCAGCCTGTCCAGATCATGTTGAATAGCAGCACAGCCTTCTGGTGTGTCAGCCACCCCTCCCAGTTTCATATCACCAGCAAACTTGCTGAGGGTACACTCTATCTCCTTGTCCAGGGAATTGATGGAGATATTGAACAAAACTAGACCCAGTACTGATCCCTGGGGAACAGCACTGGCCACAGGCCTTCAACTTGACTCTGAACCGCTGTTCATAACCCTCTGAACTCTGCTGTTGAGCCAGTTTTCAATCCACCTCACAGACCAATTGTCTATGCCACATATCTTGAGTTTTTCTATGAGGACGTTATGGGAGACAGTATCAAAAACCTTACTGAAGTCAAGGTATATGACATCTGTTGCTCTCCCTTCATCTACACATTTGGTTATGGCTTCAGTGAAGGATATCAGATTAGTCAAGCAGGATTTCCCTTTGTCAAATTCATGTTGGCTACTCCTGATAACCTTCTTTTCTTCCATGTGGTTAGAGATGGCCTCCAGAATGAGCTGCTCCATCACCTTTCCAGGGATGGATGTGAGGCTGACTGGTCTGTAGTTGCCTGGGTCTTCCCTCTTGCCCTTTTTGAAGACTGGAGTGACTTTGTCTTTCTTCCAGTCATCAGGCACCTCTCCTGTTCTCCATGATTTTTCAAAAATGATGGAGAGCGTCTCAGCTACAGTATCAGCCAGCTCTTTCAGCACACGTGGATGCACCCCATTGGGGCCCATGGATTTGTGCGTTTTCAGTTTATCTAAGCGATCTCTAACTCAGTCCTGACTGACTAGTGGAATCATAGAATCATAGAATCATTATGGTTGGAAAGGACCTCCAGGGTCATCAAGTCCAACCTTTGTCCTAGCATTTCTCAACCACTACACCATATCCTCAAGCTCCACATCTAATCGTTCTTTAAACACCTCCAGGGATGGTGACTCCACCACCTCCCTGGGCAGCCTGTTCCAGTGCCTAACCACCCTCTCAGTGAAGAACTTCCTCCTAATATCTAATCTAAACCTCCCCTGATGCAACTTTAGTCCATTCCCCCTCGTCCTATCATTACTAATTTGAGAGAAGAGACCAACACCAGCCTCTCTACAACCTCCTTTTAGGTAGTTGTAGAGGGCGATAAGGTCTCCTCTCAGCCTCCTCTTCTCCAGACTAAACAAACCCAGTTCCCTCAGCCGCTCCTCATAGGGCATGCTTTCCATCCCTTTCACCAGCTTTGTTGCCCTCCTCTGCACTCGCTCCAGCACCTCAATGTCCCTCCTGTACTGTGGTGACCAAAACTGGACACAGTACTCAAGGTGTGGTCTCACAAGTGCAATGTCTTCCTCTTTTCAGTTCTGCTCTCTTCCAGTGACTCTGGTTCCTGAGGGCTGGTTTTGGGAGTAAAGACTGAGGCAAAGAAGCCATTCAGCATCTCTGCCATCTCTGCATCTTCTGTTACCATAATCCCACCTCATTTAGCAGTGGCCCCACTTTTTCCCTACTCTTCCTTTTCTCATTGATGTATTTGAAAAATCTCTTCTTGTTTTCTTTCACCTCCCTAGCCAGACTAAGTTCCAAGAGAGCCTTGGACTTTCTTGTTGAGTCTCTACATACTCTGGCAGCATTTCTATAATCCTCCCAATTAAGCAGACCCTTTTTCCACATATCGTAAACCTCACTCTTCCATTTGAGTTTTTCAGGAGTTCCTTGTTTATCCATGCAGGTCTCCTGCCTTCTCTGCTTGATTTATTTTTAAGGGAATACATTTATCTTGAGCTTGGAGGAGATAATGTTTGAATATTAACCATCTCTCTTGGGCCCCCCTACCTTCTAGAGCCCTAGACCACGGGATACTTCTAAGTAGATTTTTAAAGAGGACAAAGTTAGCCCTCTTAAATTCCAGGGTAGAAGTTTTACTTATTACCATGCTTCTTTCCCTAATGATATTAATCTCTACCATGTTGTGGTCACTACAGCCAAGACTACCCGCAACTATAACATCTGCAACCAGGCCTTCTTTGTTTGTTGATACAAGATGCAGCATCACACCTCATTGGTTCCCCAACCACCTGAAGCAGAAAGTTGTCATCAATGCACTGCAGGGACCTTTTGGACTGCTTATGCCTGTCTGTGTGATCTTTCCAACTAATATCAGGGTGATCAAAGTCACCCATGAGCACCAGGGTGCGTGATCTTGAGGCTACTTCTAGCTGCCTGTAGAACAGTATCACCCATGTTCGCATGTCCCTTAACTCTTACCCATATGCTTTCAGCTCTTTCATCATCTCCCCCTGGGTTAAGCTTAATGCGTTCTAGTTGATTACTCACATACATAGAAAGAAACTCCACCACCTTGCCTTGTCAGTCTATCCTTCCTAAAAAGTACATAGTCGTTCATTAACACATTCCAGTTGTGCGAGCTATCCCACCATGTCTCTGTAATCGCAATGAGATCATAGCCCTGTGACTGCACCCAGATTTCTAGTTCATCTTGTTTATTTCCCATGCTTCTTGCATTGGTATACAGACACTTCAGAGTCTTAGTAGAGGAGCACCTGTTACCATTGTGGGTACCACATAGTCCACTGTCCCCTACAACTGCTGGGATAGCAATGGAGCAGGTACACCGTCCCACAAACATCCCAGGCTTGTCTCCATCGAGCCTGTTTTTTCCACCTTTCCCCTGTGAATCTAGTTTAAAGCTCTGCCAATGAGCCCAGCCAACTCCCGTGCTAGAATCCTTCTCCCCCTTCAAAAGAGATGTACCCCATCAGCTGTCAGCAGGCCAGGCCTCATGTAGATTGACCCATGGTCAAAAAACCCAAAGTCCTGCTGGTGGAACCAGTCTCAAAGCCAAGAGTTTATCTGTTGAGTCCTCCTCAGCCTTTCTGGGTTGAATCCTGCAAATAGGGGGATAGAGGAGAACACTACCTGTGCTCCCACTCCCTTGACTAGATGACCCAAGGCCCTGAAGTCCTTCTTGACAGCCCTCAGTTTTCTTTTGTCAAGTTCATCACTGCCTATCTGGAAAGTTAGTAGTGGATAATAATCCGTGGGCCATATTATGGTAGGAAGCTTTCTTTCTATGTCCTTAACTTGGGCCCCGGGGAGGCAGCACACTTCTCTTAGAAGTGGGTCAGGTCTGCATATTGGGCCCTCTGTTCCCTTCAGAAGGGAGTCACCAATAACAATGACTCTTCTTTTTTTTCTTAGAAGTTGTCTGAATCTTGGGCTTGGGCTCCCTTAATCTTGGGAACACCTCCAAGCCTGACGATTCCTCTTCTTCATTGATTGGTTGCACTTGCAGGGCATCGAACCTGTTCTGCAGGGGCAACTGGGAGGTTGGGAGGATAACTGGAGCAACACGCCTGCCACGATGGGCAGGAACTTGTTGCCATTGCCCCCTGTCAAGGTGGTGGGAGGGGGTGGATGGGGCAGGAGTTAGCCTGCTGCATTGACCATGAACTTGCCTTCAATCCCACTTATCATTTAGGCTTCGGCCTTCATCTCGACAGGGGAAGGATACCGGGGGTACCTGATCCTGTGTTCTTATTAGTGGTTCTTCTTGTTTCTGTATCAAGGCTGGCAGGGCCTGGCTCCACCAGTCTATTTCTTCCTCAGCATCCCTGATGTTCCTTAACCTCTCCACCTCGTTCTCTAGCTCTGCCACCCTCAGTCTGATGTTCCTTAGGCTTTCCACCTCATCCTGCAACTCTGCCACTCACATGAGCAGATCACCAATTTGATCACACCACACACAGCAGTTCTCAGGGCTTCCACTCGCAGCAAGTGAAAGGCTCAGGCACTCACTGCAGCCTGTGGCCTGGACAGCTGCATGTTTCCGTGGAAGCTCCATCTGGGTTCCCACATTTACTGCAGCAGGTGATGGGAGCTTGACCTTCTGACAGGTGGAGACCATGGTTGTGGTCTTTCCTACCAAATCCTACCAAGTCAGGATACCACCACACACGGAAGAGCAGAAGACTCTTTTTGGATTCCCTATTCTTCCCCGGGTGCTGAGAGCTGCCCACTAACTGTTTATGAGCTGGGCTCCTGGCGGGGCAACACCTCATGCACCCTGCTGGCACTGTTCCAAGGTTGTGAAAAGGCTGTCTGTCTCATCATTTGCAGGTTGAGAGTCACCTCCGGCTCAGCTGCTTTTAAATCTTCCCTGGTTTCCCCAGCAACGCCTCCAGGCACTTCACCCTCTCGTCCTCACACGGGAGAGCTGCCGACTCCTGCCGGCTGTCTCCTTTCTCTCTCTCGGGCTTCCCTGCTTTGGGAACACCCTGTCCACCTCAATAGCCTCAAAAAAACCAACTGCTGCTTGGCCACAGAGCTCTCCGGTGCTGGTGTGGCTGTCTCATCATTCACTGATGATGCCTTGGCTCTCCAGTTGACAAATCAGCTCATGGATGGGAGCCAGACAGTCTTGGTTTGTGAGGTATTGCCATCAGTACACTGTCCTCGTAGCAACTAGCACTTGTTGCTCTTCAACTCGTAGCAGTCCCACAGCAAAAGGATCTTCTGAGAGTCCAGGCAGGGTAGATAGCTGTTTAATCTTCTCTGCATTCACAGCAGCTACACCAAAAGCCCCCTCTTGAAGCGGTCTATGCCAAGGATTCAAGGGATCCTCTGGACCAGTCACAAAGGGATGCTTCTCCCACTTGTCCCCGGTTAAGCTCACCTCAGCCTCCAGTACAGATAATTCTTGGCATCCCCCATCACTCTAGAGATCCAGATAGGTTCTGTACCTCTATACTCTGACAGTACCAGCATACACTGTGCACCAGTGTCTACCAAAGCTTTGTACTTCTTGTACAATCTGTGAGATTGTCTATTACCTTCTTGATGATTTTCTGTAGTAACTACACTGACAGCCTTCTTCAGTGGCCTCTTCTTGACAGCTGTCTTCCCTCACAGTTCACATACACAGGCTTCCAGCTTAAAGGTGGGTTCACCATCCCACTTTCTCATGTCCTGCCCCTGGTCATGCAAGAAGAACCAGAGTGCACCACATGGCATGCATCCAGGGCTCCCTTTCCCTCTAACTGGGGCAAGAGAGTACTGATTTCTTGAGGTGCCCCTGATATTGACATGCAGAAAACAAACTCTACAACCCATGAAAGGTTATAAAGCAGGTATGTTTATTATGGCGCCTGGTGCAAGGGGGATTGTTCCTCCTAACTTGCACAATGAAGTGTCCATCGAGCAGGTATTTATTACACCAAAGCATGCATATTTAACAGAGTTAGCTACATATTCATTATATAGGGTTGGATTATTATAATCAGTTCCGGGAACTCATTATCATAGGCCTCCTCCCATTGGTGCTTGCGCAATGCCATCTGGTGGTCATGGGCCGGGGTCTTCGGGGGTCTTTGGGAGGAAGGCTCTCAGTCTTCCTTGCAGTGTACTTTTCACCTTTGGTTCAAAATGCTGATGTGTCACAGGATTCTAACCACAGGACTGGTGTGGTCCGGCTTATCTCTGGTAGCCCCTCTGTGTTAATCATGAGTTCCCACTTTGTTTAGGTTAGTTTCTCTTATCTGCAAGCCATGCAAGATGAGCTAAGGCCCATAATGCTCTCAAGCCTCAAGGCTGTTCCGCCTTTAGTGTCTCAACATCCTGTCTCTTGTTCATCTCAGGAGGCCCCAGGATATTGTAAAGAGTTACAAAGAATAACAAGGGTTGCTCAACTTGCTTCATTATCTTTCAAGCAGAACACTGTCCTCCTCACTTCAATATCCAATGCGATGGCCTGTAGGGACGAAGAGGTACCAAGATTTTCTTCAAAGTTTTGGAGCCAAGAGGACACTGCCTCCACAGTTGGTTTGTTCAAACCAGAGACCTTTTGCATGTCCATTTCCAGGTAGTACATCGCCACCAGGCTGGCAGAATATGATGCTGGGGCGCCTTTGATCACCTTTCTCCACATGGCCTGTGTGCACGGGACATCCTCTGGATCTTTGGGGTCCTTATCATCATCTAGATCACTGTAGATGACTTCCAGCACTGCTAATTCTCTCAGGTACTGGACACCTTCATCTGCAGTATTCCACTTTCCTGGAAGGCAAGAAATCATAAGGTCTTCCTTGTATGGGTACCTTTCCTTCATGCTGGAAAGGAGCTGTCTCCAGGGACTGCAAATTGCTGCCTCTTTTACAATTCCTCTCTCAGTTTCCCGATTTCGAGCAAAGGAACACAGCTGTTGGGCTTCCTTACATTCCAGTTGGTGAATGTTAGCTCCATTGTCCCAGCATTGAAGCATCCAGACTGAAATCCGCTCCCCTGTCTGGCAGCAGTAGCCCTTACGCATGTCCTGAAATTCTGAAATCTCACGGACTGGGAAGTTTCCGCCTCTTATTTCAGTTCACTTACTTCCTCCTCCAATCTCTTTGTTGAAGGGACAGCTTCTTGATCAAGGCTTTCCTCTTCTTCCTCCTCCTTTGTTAATCAAGGGTACAGACCCCGTGTTCTTGACGCAGTGAATAAATCATTAACCAAAGTTATTAAGCAGGCATATGTCGCTGTTTATGCCGGGAGCGGAGAGACGCAGCAACATATAAGTTCAGCAAGAGCAGGCAAAAGAAGCTACTTTATTAATTTACAACCCCATTTTTATACCCCAGCCCCATAGGGCGATTGGTCAGTAATCACCCATCTCCTAGGGTGATTGGTTAAAGTCCTACAGCACCTATTTCAAAATATTTTTACAATGTACCATAAACAAAACTTATCGAAACACCATGTGCTAGTCTAGTTTACAAAACCGTCCTACTATTTCTCATAACACGTGTGAGAAAGGCAGGGTTCTCACAGAATATTGTGAGAACCTAGGAAAATTCCTCTGCTAGCAGCTTTTCAGCATCCACAATTCCCCCTTTTTGTTTAAAGACCAAAAAGGTATCGTTTGTAAACCTCTGCGGGTAGTCTTGCAGAAGGGAGAACAAACGCAGCATAAGGGATCTGCTTGGTAATGGCCAGTTACCAAACAGAGCCTAAATCGGATGCTGATAAGGGGTCGGTCTGGTAATGGCCAGTTACCAGACAGAGCCCAAATCAGATGCTGCCTTAAAATGGGCAGAGAGTCTCCAGTGATGCCATAGGAAATACATCTAGCAAACAAAATTCTATATAACAATTCTATCAGGTATTAATCTTAAATAGAAATTTACATCAGTTATTAATTCTAATATAGCCTTAAGGGCCTTAAATTTCTGACTCCATAACAAAAGAAACTTAAAGTTCAGTCTCTGCTTGTGGAAGGACCATCCCAGTCTCTGCTTGTGGAAGGACCATCTGCCTGATGGTCGGTATCCTGGTCATCACCAGAAGGATCATTTGGTTGATGATCTGCATTCTGGTCAGCATTTGGAGGTTGCCTGTTCTGTCTCTGGTGCCGCAGGTCAGGGCGAACGCATCTTGCAGGTAGCCACCGTACCCCAGTATCTGTGGAAACGCAAGCATACCCACGACCCCAAGCAATAAGCTCATGCGGACCTTCCCAATTGTTGGTGAGCAGATCCCGTACCCAGACTTTTGCCCGAGGTAGGTGCGTCTCGCCTGATGACTGCAATGAGAGAAAATGATTCAGAATAACAGGATTATTTGAATTTGGTGGCACTGTGAGATGATTGATTGTATACAAAGCTTTTTCTAGTCGGCTCTGTGGGGTTTCTCCATGCATTCCCCCTTTCTGTTTTTCCAAAACACGCTTCAAAGTGCCATGAGCGTGTTCAACAATAGCTTGGCCGATAGGAGAATGTGGAATACCAAAAGTGTGGTCTACACCCCATAGGTGCAAGAACTGCCGCGCCTTCTGCGAGGCGTAGGCAGGACCATTATCGGTTTTCACAGCAGATGGCACGCCCAGGACCGAGAAAGCTAATTTCCAATGGGCAATGGCATCACGGCCTTTCTCTCCAGTGTGTGCAGAAGCCCACATAGCTGAGGAGAAAGTATCAATGGACACGTGCACATATTTAAACCGGCCAAATTCAGGGATGTGCGTTACATCCGTTTGCCAAAGCTGCAAGGCTTTCAGACCTCTGGGGTTTACCCCTGGTGCCAAAGGTGCAGCGAGCCCGTGACAGTCGGCACAAGCACTGACAATGTCACGAGCCTCAGTTGGCGTCAGGTGAAACTGCTTCTGCAGGGTATGTGCACTTTGATGGAAGAAACTGTGCGATGCCTTGGCTTGTGCAATTTTGTCAGGCTGAGGCGCTACCCATGCAGGGTTGGCCAGCATGTCAGCCCTGGCATTGCCTTCTGTTATAAAACCTGGCAAACTGGTGTGGCTTCGAATGTGCAGAATGTAGTATTGATGTGCTCAAGCTTGAATTGCACACCACAAAGTTTGCAATAGTGAAAACAGAGCCGCATTATTCACTTCCTTTAGAAGTGAACAATCCAAGCGTTGGGTTATATCTGCTACGTAAGCAGAATCAGTAACCAAATTCAAAGGCACCTGAGAGAACAGCTGAAAAGCCATGGCAACAGCCTTCAATTCAATCAGCTGTGCAGAGCCTGACTCGTGGCCTTCCAGCAACTGCCATTCAGATCCCTCCTTCCAGGTAACAATGGCTTTCCCTGTTTTTCCAGAACCATCCGTGAAAACGGTGGGTCCCTTCACTGGCACCCGGCTGTTTTTTGGCCGCAAGGTGAAGCTGGTCGATTTTGCCAGCTGCAGTAATTTATGGCTGGGCAGGTGGTAAGAAATCTGCCCTGAAAAATGTTGCAGCGCACTTTGCAAAGGAGCGCTGTTGGCAAGGCTCCACTCAAAGTGTTCCTGCGGTGTTGGAAGAATAATTGTTGCAGGATCCGCTGCCATTAATTGCAAACACCGTTGGCGGCATTTCATTATCAGAGAAGCGATCAATTCAAACAACGTGGGTGCTGTCTTTTTCGGCTGATGAGGCAGAAAGACCCATTCTAGGACATGCAAAGGGTCAGACCATTGTGTGTTCCACTGGCCAATGATACCTGTGGGATGGAGGTCTGGAGCAGTAATGAAAACAGTGATATCAATGGAGGGATCCACTCGATAAACCTGACGAGCAGAAACAGCCTGTTGCACCTCCCGCAGCGCTTGTCGCGCTTCCGGAGTCAATTTCCGAGGTGAATTCAAATCGGGGTCCCCCTTTAAAATATTAAAAAGCGGGGAAAGTTGCGTTGTGGTTAGCCCTAGATAAGGACGTACCCAATTGATGATACCCAGCAATTTCTGAGCATCATTCAAGGTTTTAATAGAATCTGAGAATTGCACCTCTTGGTGTTGTATAGTTTGGTCCAAAATTTTGACTCCTAAATATTTCCAGGGAGGATGCTTTTGAACTTTCTCCGGAGCCACTTGCAACCCGTAGGAATGCAGAGCAGCGAGCAGCCGAGGCTGTATCCTCAGCAGCTCATCCTGGGTGGACGTTGCCACCAGGATATCATCCATGTAATGGTAACAGTATGCATCGGGAAACTGCTCACGGACTCCGGACAAAGCTTGAGCGACATACCATTGGCAGATAGTCGGGCTGTTCTTCATGCCCTGAGGTAGAACCTTCCATTGATATCTCTTTGCAGGTTCAGCATTGTTAACTGCAGGCACAGTAAAGGCAAATTTTGGTCTGTCATTAGGATGCAAAGGAATTGTGAAAAAGCAATCCTTCAGATCAATGATCAGGATGTCCCACCCTGTTGGAATCATGGTGGGTGAGGGCATACCAGGCTGCAATGCCCCCATACCTTCCATCACTGCGTTAACTTTTCGGAGATCCTGCAAGAGTCTCCATTTCCCTGATTTCTTCTTAATTACAAAGACAGGAGTGTTCCAGGGACTAGTGGAAGGCTCAATGTGTCCCTGTTGTAACTGTTCCTGAACCAGCTGACGAAGGGCGACTCATTTCTCATTTGGTAGGGGCCACTGCGATTCCCAGATCGGTCTGTTAGTCAGCCACCGCAAAGGCAGCGTAGGAAACTGTGCGCCCTTCCGCACAGTGACCCCTATCAAAAATTTGTCCCAATTCGTACCCCCCAAGCTGCCAGCACGTCCCGCCCCCAGAGGTTGACTGGAGCATTAGTAACATAAGGCCGAATTGTAGCTGTGTGTCCCTCTGGGTCTTTTACCATTACAGGTCGTTCGCTTAAATAGCTCTGTGCGGTTCCTCCTAACCCTGAAATGGCCGATCCCACGGGGGCCAAAGGCCATGAAGGAGGCCACGCAGAGAAGGAGACAATCGTTACATCAGCACCCGTATCGATCAAACCTCGAAGCTGAGTCTGGGGCGGACAAGCGTTTGGCAGGACTAGGGTACATGTCATCTGTGGCCTTTGGCTAGAGATGTCTGCAGTCCAGAAGATCTGAGGAAGTCCCGTAGGTCCACTGCCGCCATCGTTGCGAACTTGTTGTTCTGTCCTGGGGACACATGACTTAAAAGGCATTAATTGAGCAATGCAAGTCTTTTCAGGGATAGTAACAGGGGGATTGGGTGTGGAAACCATAGCATGAATCTGACCTGTAAAGTCATCATCAATAGCTTCTGGGTGCACAAAGATCCCTCGGTGGGTAACATTAGGTTTTCCCACGAGCATTGCACTGAGTCCCTGACCTAGGGGTCCATATGCATTCAAAGGGACTTTATAAATACGACTAGAATCTAGGACGACTGTTGTTGTGGTGTAGACGTCGCCCCCGGCTGATCCTGGGCTGCCGTCTGTAAGGTGGCTGGGTAGGCCTGTGCCATTCCCTGGGGGATCACCTGCATCGGAGAGCAATTCCCCCTTTTTGCACCCCGGTGTGAGTTTCCCGACAGAGGCCGACCGTTGGCATGGCGCAGAAATGTGCAGTATTCTGTACGATGACCTGGCCTACCACACCTCTTGCACTAGGGGGTCCCTGCGTTTTCCTTTTGCCTTGATTTAGCCCTTTTCCGTTTGCTCCCAGCTTTGGGCTGCTTCGGTTCACAATCAGAAGATGCGTGAACAGATGGCAGAAACGCAGCCAAAGCAGACCTTTTATGGCTCACAGACTCCACCTTAGCACAGGCTTCAATCATATCTGTGAGTGTAGGCTCCCCTGGTAGAGCACTGATGATTTTTCTACACTCATCGTTGGCATTATCTCTTGCGAATTGCGTGCGCAACATCTGCCTCAATGAGTCATCTGCAACCTGCTTCTCAAGGGCAGCAGCAACCCTTTCTACAAAGCTTAAAAATGGCTCTGTCTGCCCCTGGTGTATTTTTGTATACGATGTGTCGGGAGTAGCCGTGTTCATGGTCTTAAATAGAGCTCCCATGCCAACCTTTTGAGCTTGCTCTATGACTTGAGTGGGCCAGGTGGCCTGGAAATCAGGATTAGAGAAGTTATCAAGTCCCATAAGGGCATCTACTTCAACGTCATGTCTAATGTCAGTGGAAGGCAATTGCCTATTTTGTAGTGCAGCCTTCTCAGACATCTTTCTCCAGGTAGTCTCAAAAAACTCAAGTTGTACAGGTTTAAGTATAATCTGAGCTAAGTGCTTAATATCAAATGGAATAAGCAGATCAGCATTCAGCACTCTAAGAAGTTGCATGAGTTCAGGAGAATTAAGCCCATACTGTGCCACTTTGGATTGTAAATCTTGTACAACCTTCCAAGCAAAAACGTCATGTCTATCATGTTGACCTGAATTTGGGGCAGCCTTAAACACAGGATAGGCTTGGACATCCCCTTGCGGGGTGTTACTATCACCTTGAGTTGGTGGCACACCCTTTTGAGGTGTTACAGCAGTCTCCTGATCCCGCATAAATTCCCCTGACGTTTCTGGCAGTCCCAGTTTGTCTAAGAGATCCCAGTTTCCCTCCTCCAGAGCCCGCAATTTAACCGACTCCCAGAAACGCCTGCTGTTTGTTGGGCGGACAGTTACAGTACAGTCTGGGAGTGTCCAAGGATGGCCCTGCAGCAACCGCTTCTTCCGCTGTTCGGCTACCGCAGCCTTCCACCTTGAGGCAGGCGTGCCCTCTGTGTCACTGCCTGAATCGTCAGGCAGGGGTTTCCCGGAGGACCCCAGCACGAACAATGGAGGCGGGCAGGGCACGGGTGCCGGGCTGGAGGGCGGTGCGGCGGTGGGGGCCGCAGTCGGTTGCGCAGGGGATAGCAAGGCAGCCGGCTGGGGCGGCGCAGTTTGGGGCGCTGCCGGCGGCGCAGGCGGATCTTGTGACGGAGCCGCCCCCGCCGCTGGACTCGGGGCCGTCAGCTCGGCCGGCGGCACCGGAGCTGCCGTCTCCGCCTCCACCGGGGCCGCCGTTTGTTCCGCCGGCGCCGCAGGTTCCGCCGCGGGAGCCGTCGCCACTTCCGCGTTCGGAATTCCCGGAGCCGGCACTTCCGGCCCGGGTCGGCCCGGCACGGCTCTCTCAGCGACCGCCCGCAGGAGCACCTCGGGCAATTCCGCGAGCTGCTGAGATATCCTCGGCAGATATTCTTCCAACATTGCCATCTGCCGCGTTAACAGCTCCTTCATGTGCGGCTGCGCCTCCGCATGAAAACACCCAGAGAAGGGCGCATGCGCGGAGCCGCCGGGCGCCGCGGGCGCTCGTGGAAAACTCCAGGGTGGCGTTAACGCAGCGGGCGCGCGCGTAGAAAACCTGGGTGCCGCCGTGGAGCTCCAGGTCACCGTTAGACCGGGCCGGACAACTGTAGAGGCCGTGGGAACGACCGGCAGTGTTATATTTGCGGAAGGGAGCGGCGTGGAGGAGACCAGAGCCGCTGGTCTAAGGAGCGAGGGGCGCTCCGAGCCATCGCTCTGCTTAAGCGTTTCCGCGAGCTGCTCTGCCGGCGTCGGGTATTTGGGGGGTGTGATAAACTGTGAATTGTTTGTTCATCAAACTTTAGAGGCTGTTTCGCTTTAATAAAAGCACCAAATGTATTCCGCTATACTGGGGACTCAGCCCTCCAGGACATCATCCCTGCTCCCCCCCGGATACAGGCCTGGCTGAGGCCTGAGTTGTAAATGTCACCATAAATTGTAGTTTAGTAGCTTTGTAATTGCAGCTTGTTTTACATAGCCATAAACTGTGTCTTGTCTTACATAGTTGTGAGTTGTCTTTTGTTTCCCATAGCCTTGAAAGTTATCAAGGTCCTCATAAATCCTGTAGCCTGTCTTATGTAGTTTTGGTTTGTGTAGATAAGGGAACTTACTCCCAGACAGGAAGAAAGACAGGAGAGCCTCTCTGCAGATAAGCCAGATCACACCAACCCTCTGATTCCTGACTCATCAGTTTGAGACAAAAGGTGGAAAGTGCACTGCGAGGAAGACTGGGGGCCTTCCTCCTGAAGACCCCGGCCCACGACCACCAGACACCAGTGCGCAAGTGCCAAAGGGAGGAAACCTATGATAATGAGTTCCTGGACTTGATTATAATAATCAAACCTCATATAATGAATATGTAGTTAACGCTGTTGGATATGCATGATTTAATGTGATAAATACCTGTCTGTTTGGCATCTTGGTGTGTGCCGTTGGTGGAGCGCAGACTCCCCGGCCGCCCAGCGCTGTTTTACTTGCTGTCGCTTACTAAATAAACAATTAAATCTCCTAATTGACTCTGACTTCCCTCAATTCGTGAAGTTAAATTTATAACAAATTTTGGTGCCGTGACTCGGATAGAGGCAATCTGGTGGGAAGCCCCATACGGGGAGGCGCCCCGCTGATTTCAGCGGCCCTGGCTGGGTGCTATCGCATCACATCCTCTACCGATGAACCCTAAATTCGACAGCAAGTAAAAGAAAGCCGGCAAACCCTGTAATCTTTGTGCACGAAGCTCCAGACGAAGACGCGGGATTGCGTGAGTATAGGCCGGTTATCCGTTCGGTTGGGGTTGGGTATCCCGGAGTTCACCCGTGTGAGACGTGAGACGTCCTGCACGGGACGAAGTGAGTGCGGACCCCTTAGTAGTGCGGTTCCCATCTCCCGCGAGGGACTGGGCCACGAATAGGGGGCACACGTGTGTGTGTGTGAGAAGGCACTCCGGAAGATGGGACAGAGGAAGAGTAAGCCCTCTGATCCCATGGGTGGACTGGGACCTCACATGAGACTTCCCCAAATACCACCAGATAGTCCGTTAGGCTTAATGATTAAACATTGGAATGATTACCCCTCTAGGCGGGGTAAGGATAAAGTAAAGATGATTCACTATTGCATGGAAATTTGGGGTGGTAAACAAATTAGAGGGGACCACCTATATTGGCCTGTATTCGGATCCTTTGAAGATTGGGTTTGCCAGGCCCTGAACATCTATGTAAATTCAAAGGACCCTGTTAGTGTGGAAGAAAGTGAGTATGCTCGTCTATGGATTGGGCCGGAGACTAGAGTGAATTTATATCCTCTAAAGGAGGAGAAGGAGGGGGCAAGGAGAAAGAAACCGAGGGATGAAGAGAGGTTTCTTACCTGCCCCCCCCCTTACATTCCACCACCTCCACCTCCACAGCCTTCGGCACCCCCCCGACCAGTGGTGCCAGGGTATGGAAGTGAGTCAGCTCCGAGCTCCCCTGAAGAAAGTAGAGCAATAACCCGTAGCCAAACAAGACGAAGGAAAAAAAGGACAAGTGTATACCTCCTCAGGGAGATTGCGATGGGGGGACCTCAACCTAGCATGGGATATGTATCAGTCCCGCTTAACTCAGGGGACGTGAGAGAATTTAAGAAAGAAATGGGGAGTTTGTTGGAAGACCCCCTAGGGGTCTCGGAAAAGTTAGATCAGTTCCTAGGTCCTAATATCTATACCTGGGATGAGCTGCAAGCGATTTTGAATATTTTATTTACCTCTGAAGAGAGAGAGATGATCCGACGAGCTGGAATGAGGATATGGGATCACCAACATCAAGGGGGTCCGGCAGCAGATATAAAATGGCCAACCCAGAAACCTAATTGGAATAACCAGAATGAGGTCGATAGAGGCCATATGTCTGATTTGCGGACAATAATTATACAAGGAGTTAAAGAAGCTGTTCCTCGAGGACAGAACATTAATAAAGCATTTAATGAACAACAAAAGAAAGATGAAACCCCTACGGAATGGTTAGAGAGACTAAGGAAAAGGCTACAATTGTACTCTGGATTAGATCCAACCACTGATTTGGGACAGGCATTATTAAAAACCCAGTTTGTGGCCAAATCCTGGATCGATATCCGGAAGAAATTGGAGAGGATGGAGGACTGGCAACAAAGAGGGTTAGACGAGTTGCTCCGGGAGGCTCAGAAAGTTTATGTTCGGAGGGAGGAAGAAACTCAGAAAAAGCAGGCTAGGATTTTAATAGCGGCAGTGAGGGAAGGACAGAGGGGCTCTTCCCCCAGACGGAACATGGGTCCTAGACTATCGGGATCCTCTGGGAGGGGAAATAGAAGCCAGGAGGTAGAAAAGGGAGTGACAATGTGCTTTTATTGTGGAAAGAAGGGACACATTAAAAGGAATTGTAGAAAGAGGATGATGGAAGAGGGAATGTTTAAAGAAGACTAGGGGTGTCAGGGGCTCTATCTGCTGGGGACCCGTGAGAAAACCGAGCCCTTGATAAAATTAAAAGTGGGCCCCCAGCGACAAGAAATAGAGTTCCTAGTGGACTCGGGAGCAGAAAGATCCACTGTTCAAAAATTACCCCGGGGGTGTAAAATATCCTCGGAGAAAATAGAAGTTATTGGAGCAAAAGGGGAACCTTTCGGGGTCTCCGTAATAAAAAACGTACTTTTAGAAACAAGCTCCAAACTAGGGATAGGGTCCCTGCTGTTAGTACCTGAAGCGGACTATAATTTATTAGGTAGAGACTTGATGGTTGAACTAGGAATTAGTTTAGAGGCAATGAAGGATGAACTAAGAATTAAGTTGTGCCCTTTAAGGGCAGTTGATGAGGAGAAAATAAACCCTGAAGTATGGTACACTCCAGAGACTATCGGGAAAATGGATATTGAACCTTTTTCCGTGACAATAAGGAACCCAGAAATACCAGTAAGAATAAAACAATACCCCTTGCCAATGGAGGGGAGACAGGGATTGAAACCTGAGATTCAAAGATTAATTAAAAGGGGAATACTGGAACCCTGCATGTCTCCATTTAATACTCCCATCTTGCCTGTAAGGAAATCTGATGGGACATACAGATTAGTACATGATTTGCGAGAAATTAACAAACGGACGGTGGCCAGATTTCCTGTAGTGGCAAATCCTCATACACTTCTAAGTCAACTGGGCCCCGACGATCAATGGTATAGTGTAATAGATTTGAAGGATGCCTTCTGGGCATGCCCCTTAAAGGAACATTGCAGAGATTATTTTGCCTTTGAATGGGAAGACCCAGACACTCACAGAAAACAACAATTACGGTGGACGGTTTTGCCCCAAGGATTCACCGAGTCTCCAAATTTGTTTGGACAGGCATTAGAACAAATATTGCAGGGGTATGAATTAGAGAAAGGAGTGACCCTTGTCCAGTACGTGGATGATTTACTGCTGGCCGGTGGCAGCGAGGAGGCAGTTAGGAAAGAGAGTATTAAGTTGTTAAATTTTTTGAGTTTACAGGGATTGAAGGTGTCAAAATCAAAACTGCAGTTTGTCGAAAAGGAAGTGAAATATCTGGGACACAGGTTGAGTAAGGGGACTAAGAAATTGGACCCAGAGAGAGTACAGGGCATACTATCATTGCCAGCTCCAAAAACTAAAAGACAGGTTAGACAGCTGTTGGGGTTACTGGGCTATTGTAGGCAATGGATTGAAGGCTATAGTAGAAAAGTCAAATTTCTGTATGCTAAACTAACAAAAGACGGCTTACTGAAATGGACAGGCGACGACGAAAATCAGTTAGAGGCCTTAAAGGCTGATTTAGTTAATGCCCCTGTTTTAAGTTTACCAGACTTGAAGAAACCATTCTTTTTATTTGTGAACATAGAAGAAAGTACAGCATTCGGGGTATTGGCTCAGGAATGGGCAGGGAAGAAAAAGCCAGTAGGATATCTTTCCAAGCTCCTGGACCCTGTGAGTAGGGGATGGCCCATTTGTTTGCAGGCAGTAGTGGCAGCAGCCCTCCTAGTAGAAGAAGTAAATAAAATCACATTCGGAGGGGAAGTAAGGATATTGTCTCCACATAATATCAGAGGAATCTTACAGCAAAAGGCGGACAAATGGATAACTGATGCTAGGCTCGTGAAGTACGAGGCAATCTTGATATCTTCACCTAGACTAACCCTTGAAGTCACATATCTACAAAATCCTGCACAATTTTTATATGGGGAACCTAATGAAGACCTGACCCATGATTGTCTCCACAATATTGAAGAACAAACTAAAATTAGGCCAGATCTGGAAGAGGAAGAACTTGGAGAAGGAGAGAAACTGTTTGTAGATGGATCATCACGGGTGATAGAAGGGAAGAGAAAATCAGGATATGCTGTAGTTGACGGTTATACATTTACTGTAATAGAATCAGGACCCTTGAGCCACAGCTGGTTTGCCCAGGCATGTGAATTATATGCAGTATTAAGAGCTCTGAGGTTGTTGGAAGGAAAAATTGGGACCATCTATACAGACTCAAAGTATGCGTTTGGGGTGGTACACACCTTTGGAAAGATATGGGAAGAGAGAGGACTAATAAATTCCCGGGGCAAAGGGTTAATACATCAGGAACTGATAATTCAGGTCCTACAAGCTTTAAGGGGCCCAATTGGGATAGCAGTTGTACATTTAAAAGGACACCAGAGGGGGCTGGACCCATTGGTAAGGGGGAATAATCTGGCAGACCAAGAGGCTAAAAAGGCTGCAGTAATGATAAGTAGCGAGGAGAGAGCCATGAAAGCTCGGAAGGAATGTGTTAATTGTGGGAAAAATCTAAGAAATCCCCCATGCTATGCATGTTGGGATGATTATGGAGTAGAGGCATGGAAAAATACAAGCTGCCGCATTCTGAGCTTTACAGTCCAAGAGAAAGAGAAATTGGCCCAGCTGGGAATCAGGGAAAGAGAAAAAGGACACTGGAGGCTTCCTGATGATCGGGAGGTCCTTCCCAAGTCATTAGCCCTAAGAATCATGCAAGAATTTCATAGAAAAACCCACTGGGGAACCCAGGCCTTAGTAGACCAGTTTGCCATCAAATATATGTGCATTGGAATATATAATATAGCAAAAAGAATTGTAAATGAATGTATAACTTGTCAGAAAGTTAATAGACACCAAGTGAGGGAGAGACCACTGGGAGGAAGGGAACTGGCGCACAGGCCGTTCGCAAGAATTCAAATAGATTTTACTGAACTACCAAAAGTAGGGAGATATAAGTACTTACTGGTAATTGTAGACCATTTAACGCAATTTGTAGAAGCTTTCCTGACAGCACGGACCACGGCACAGACCGTGGTGAGACTGTTGCTGGAAGAAATCATCCCAAGATACGGCTCT
>JANVCC010006678.1:3900-14474 GCA_025345505.1 Todiramphus chloris collaris | reverse complement strand
CCCACAGAACCTAGGGACCCGCTCCTGCTGCATCTCCTACTTATCTCTCTGTGATGTCACAATCCCCCACACTAACCAGGACCCTGCTCCTGCTACATCTACTACTCATCCACCTGGGACATCAGAAAACCCTGGACCAGCCAGGTTGCTCCTGCTGCAGCATCTGCTCTGAATCCACCAGTTCCCTGACCCAACTTCTACTCATCCACCTGTGACATCACAGAATCTTTCACAAGCCAGGTCCCTGCTCCTGCCCCATCTCCTACACAGCTGTGACACCAGAAACCCCAGCAGAAACCAGTTCTCTGTCCCTGACATCATCATTGAGATGTGACATCACACACCACAGAAAAAGCCAGGCCCTTCCTCCTGTCCACCTCCTACTCTGTGACATCACAAACCCCTGCTCAAGCCATGTCCCTGCTCCATCTCCTACACATGGAGCTGTGACATCACAAACCCCTGGAGAAGCCAGCTCCCTAATGCTGCCTCGTCTCCTCTGCATCCACTTGTGACATCACAATCCCTGCACAGACAGGACCCTGATCCTGACTTGTCTTGTACTCAACCACCTGTGACATCACAAAGCACTAACAAATCCTGAGGCCTTCTTCTGACCCATCTCATATCCATCCAGCTGTGACATGAAAAGCTAAGGGGCTTCTCCTGCTCCATCTACTATGAGTCCACCTCTGAGCATCACAAAAGCCTGCAAAATCCAGTTTCCAGACCCACTGCAACTCAAGGAAATGTGACATCACAAACCCTTGCACAAACCAGGTCCCTGCCTCTACCCCACCTCCAATATATGGAGCTGAGACATCCCAAAGCCCTACACAAGCCAGGGGACTGATCCTACTTCACCACCTGTGACATCACTGACCCATGGACAAACCAGGTACCTGCTCCTGCCCCGTCCTCCTCAGCTGTGACATCACAAAACCCTGCAGAAGCTGAGTCCTGCTCCTTGCTCATCTCCTAAACATCCATATGTGACATCACAAAAACCCCCAAAACCAGCAGAGCTCTCCTGTCCCATCTCCTCCTAATCTACCTGTGACATCACAGGCCTCAGGAAAAACCATGTCACTGGCCTGCCCAGTATAATAATCATGGAACTGTGACATCACAAATCTCTGCTTAAACCATGTCACTACTCCAGCTTTGTTTGTGTTGATATCACAAAATCCTGTAAAAGACAGAGACTTCTCCTTCCCATCTCTTACTAACCCACTTGTGACATCACAACCCCTTGCACAAGCCGGGGGGCTCCTCTTGCCCCATGTCGATCAATCCACCTGTGACATCACAGAACCTTGAACAAGCCAGGTCCCTGCTCCTGCACCAACTCTTGCTCATCCATCTGTGACATCACAATGCCCTTCACAAGCTGGGTCCCCCAGGGTCCTGACCCTGCCCCACCTTCTACTTATCCACCTATGACATCACAGATCCATGCAGAAAACAGGTCGCCACTCCTGCTTTGTCTCCTACTCATGGAGCTATGACATCACAAACCCCTGTAGATGCCAACTCCATCCAACTGTCCCATCTCCTGCACATACATCTGTGACATCATAATTCCCTGAACAGCCATGGTCCTGCTCCTGCCTTGTCCTGTACTCATCCACCTGTGACATCACAAATCACTAAAGAATCCAGGGGACTTCTTCTGACCCATTCCCTATTCATTCCCACATAACATCACAAACCCCTGCACAGGCCAGGATGCTGGTCCTTGACCATCTTCTCCTCCTCCAACTGTAACATAAAAAAATCCTTCACAAACCAGGTGGCTGCTCCTGCTCTAACTTCTACTCCTAGAGATGTTTCATCACAGACCACTGCAATGCCAGGTGACTCATCTCCTGCTCGTTCCCATGCGACATCACATTGTCCTGAAACCAAGACCTCCCTCCTGCCACATCTTGTAATGACTCACTTGTGACGTCACAAACCCCTGCACAAGCTGGGTTCCTTAGCCTTGTCAATGACCATGAATGACGAGAGAGCCACACCTGCACTGGGGAGCTCTGTGGCTGAGCAGGAGCTGAGTTTTTTTGAGTCTATTGAGGTGGACAGGGGGTTAACAAAGCAGGAAAGCCTGAGTGAGAAAGGAGAGACCCGGCAGGAGTTGGCAGCTCTCACATGTGAGGCTGAGAGGGTGACATGCCTGGAGGCATTGCCAGGCTAACTGCAGGAGATTTAAATGCCGTGGAACAGGAAACAACTCTCAGCTCACCACCAAGACTGTGGTGACTGAAGACACTGACCCTCATCTCATCTGAGACAGAATAACTTTATTGTTCTAACGAGCTTCCCTAAATACTAACACAGAGAGCGTCAGAGCCAATCAGCCTTAGGTTCGTGGTTTAAAACACTATCAACACTCCTGCCTAGCCAGGCAGGTACACAGCTCCTGCTTGTCCAGGATGTTTGGCAGTCATGAGCTTCTGCTTTCTTTCCTGTGCCCTTCAGCACACATTGGTTTCTGTTTCAGAGCCTAACGTTGCCATGGACAGGGCTTTTCAGTTGCAGTGATGTTTCTCCCATCATGCCAGGCCTGATGACATCTCTACCGTCACAACCCTTTGGATTTTACATAACGCACTTAAGCAAAACAAAGGGAACTTTTCTCTCTTAAACTGAAGAAGAACAGTAAACGGAGCCTTTGATCACAACTTCTCCATCTACCGCACAGGGTACAGCTCAGCATTCTCCAGCAGACGTGTGCCATGGTGCTCTTGAGATAGGCAGGAAACGTAAAGATGAAAACTAACAGTGAAACTGAAGCTGACTTGCCAGGCTGATTTAGCTACTGACAACATAAAATATTGCCCAAAACCTGGGAAACCATGTCCCCATCTTCCAAGAAATATGGGTGGAAAAGAGGCAGTTTTGGATCAAACTGCTGGAAAAGGCTTCCCAGGAGTGCCACATTTACCCCGACAGCACCAAGGTGGGTGTATTTGTGACCCCCTCCGGTGCAAGCTGGTCACTGGTGTGGATGCACATGTGCTGATTGCAGTGGGAGATTTGCCTGAAGCTCTTGCCACAGTCGGAACAGACATAGGGCTTTTCACCAGTGTGGGTGCGGTGGTGCTGGGTGAGGCTGGAGCTGCGGCTGAAGCTTTTGCCACGGTAAGCACGGGAGAAGGGCTTCTCACCAGTGTGGGTATGGCGGTGCTGGGCGAGGGTGGAGCTG
Source organism: Todiramphus chloris collaris (assembly GCA_025345505.1). NCBI lineage: Eukaryota > Metazoa > Chordata > Aves > Coraciiformes > Alcedinidae > Todiramphus > Todiramphus chloris. Next base: position 11,269 of record JANVCC010006678.1, on the reverse strand, counting down.
ATGCTGAAGCTCTTGCCACAGTCAGCACAGGTAAATGCCCTCTCAGCCATATGGGTGCGCATGTGCTGGGAAAGGCTGCACTTGACAGAGAAGCTCTTCCTGCATTTGTCATAGACAAAGGGTTTCTCAACAGTGTGGGTGCAGCGATGCTGGGTGAGGCGGGAGCTCTGTCTGAAGCTCTTGCCACGGTCGGAGCAGGTGAAGGGCTTCTCACCAGTGTGGATGCGGTGGTGCTGGGCGAGGGTGGAAATGCGGCTGAAGCTCTTGCCACAGTCAGCACAGGAGTAGGGCTTCTCCCCGGGGTGGAGGTGCCAGTGGGCGACCAGCATGGAGCTGCACTGGAAGCTATGGCCGCAGTGCCCGCAGACGTGCAGCCTCTGGCTGGGGTGGAGGCGGTGGTGCTGGAAGAAGCGGGAGCCGTGGCGGAAGCTCTTGACGCAGACGGCGCAGGCGAAGGGCTTCTTGCCGCTGTGGCTGTGCCAGTGGGCAATGAGCGTCAGGCTGCGACTGAAGCTCTTGCCGCAGCCGGTGCAGGTGAAGGGCTGGGCGCCGGGGTGGGGGCACCAGTGCTTCAGCGGCTGCGAGCCGGGCGGGAAGCTCTGCCCACACTTGGGGCACTGATTGGGCTGCTCGTGAAGGACAGAGGGGTCTGATGCAGCTTCACCTTCCTTGTCCTTCTCATCTTCTTCATCCTCATCGTCCTCGTCCTCCTCCTCCTCTTCCCCCTCATCTTCATCCTCCTCTTCCCCCTCATCTTCATCGTCCTTCTCATCATCATCGTCCTCTTCTTCATCGTCCTCTTCCTCATCATTGTCATCCTCCTCTTCAGACTTCTTCTCTTCATCATTTTTCTCCTCATAATCATCCTTCTCTTCCATATCATCCTCCTCCTCATCCTCACCCTCACCTTCTTCAACATTGTCCTCCTCCTCTTCCTCCTCTTTTTCAGGGCTGTGCTTGAGCTCCTCTGTCTTCTTCTCCAGGAGCTTCTTCTCCTTTGGGCTTTTATCCAGGGGCTTCTGGAGAGGCATGCTGTGCTGAGAGATCAGCCCTGGGCCCTTGGCTGGGCCCTGGGAATGCCCCATGGTAACAGTGAGCACAGACCGACAGACAGACAGTGCACAGAGAGGGGGTCAGGCAGCCACGTGGAGCTGGCCAACAACGGAGGCAGCAGCTCCTGACCCCGGAAGCTCAAAGGCAGAGATCCTGGGACATTCCCTGATACCTGAGATCTCCTGACACCCAATACCTCCCAACACTCCCTGACACCCAACACCCTCCTGAGCCCTGGACCTGGGGGAGGGTAACTCAGGGCCTGGAGCTGTGCTTGGCACATTGGAATGAGCTCAGCTCATCTGAAGGGCTGGACCTGAGCACTCAGTGGGTCATGATGAGGTGTTGGTGGGTGTGGCAGAAAGAGACTGGGCTGCCAGGTTTAAGCAAAGGATTTCTTTGAACTCCCAGGTTTAACTGTAAGGCCCAAGCAAACCATCTCTCTGCAGTCTAATGTGCCACTGATGCAGGCTGGTACGGGTGCAGTGGCAGAATGCACTAGTGCCACTTCAAAGCAAGAATGCACTATAACATATCAGAAAGCGTGCTAAATATTATAGATGTGTTGGCTGAAAGCACCACTGAAGCCCTCCATGCTCTCCTTCTCTGACTTTCTCAGGCAGCCCAATAGTGGTTTGCATTGAGACTCAGGACACACCATTTGTTGAGGCATTTCAAGGCTCAGCTCATGGTTGGGCTCTGTGTGTGGTGCAGCATGGCCCTGTGTGGCATGGGGCTTATGGACAACTCAAGGCTGAGCCATCTACACAGCTCCTCATGTGTCGTCCCTGCATAGATAGGGCCAGAGACAGGCAAATCAAGGGCAAGTCACCTGCGTGCACCAGATGATGCTGAAACTTGCTTATGAACTATGAGCCAGAAACCCCATACAGTGGGACGTAGTGAAAAACTCAATAACCAAAGTTATTCAGCAGGCATTCTTTATTTTGCAGCGTTGGGTGCACATGGGATCACTCCCTGTAATGTAAATGCTGATGCCATCTGGGTACACAGTTTATATGCAGGCTGAACATACATATTCATTCTATTTCTTAGAAAGGGCAGTTATATTAATGGATTCCTGCAATTCATTTACATAGCGCAAGCATGTGTAATAAAATTAGGGTTAGGGTCTTTTCTCCCCTCAGTGGTGTTTTATGAGTTCTAGTGCTCATTTACTTCATCTTCTCTTCTTCATCACGGTGTTCTTTTAGTGAGTCTAATTAGACTCTTGTCCTGGTTTGAGTGAGAACAGAACTAATTCCGTTCAGTGATTTCACTTTTCAGCTCAGTTCTTCTAACTCCCGGCACTGTCTGCAGTCAGCAGCCTGTTTTCCCAGGCAGTGTCTGCTTCTGGCAGTGAGAACATTCCATGGTTAGAGTTACTACCAAGGTTTGGTGTGCAGAGCAAGGCCACTGCTGGATCTTGTGTACCACATTGGGGGGTGCAGAAAGTGAAAGGCTGCACCTGCAGGGAGGAGCGGACAGGACAGGTGACCCTAAACTGACCAACGAGGGATTCCATCCCATATACATCATACTCAGCATAGAGCTGAGGGAGCCGAAGGGTCTCTGGGAACTTCTCACCTCTTGGACTGCTTTGCCATCTTTGCTTGGCTTGGCTGGTGTCTTCTTCCGTTTCCTTCCTCACAGCACCCAAGGAGGACTCTGTCCATTCTGCCTTGGATCCTGGTCTGTGTGTTCCTGAATCCTGTACCAGAATCCAGCTCCTGAACACAGCTCCCATCTGCTGCAGCTAAAGAAACTGGGGTTTTTTAGCCTGAAGAAGAGGAGGTTGAGGAGGTTGAGGGGAGACCTTCTTGCTCTCTAGAACTTGCTGACAGGAGGTTGTAGTGAGATGAGCGTTGTTCTTTCCTCTGAAGTAAGTAGTGATAGGACAAGAGGAAACGGGATGAAGTTGCTGCAGGGGAGGTTTAGATTGGACATGAGGAACAATTTCTCTACAGAAAGAGGCATTGGGCATTGGAAATGCCCAGGGAGGTGGTGGAGCCACCACCCCTGGAAGTGTTCAAACAACATTTGGCACTTCAGGACATCGTCTAGTAGTCACAATAGCGTCAGTTGTGTCAGTTGTATGGGTGGATGGTTGGACTTGATGATCTTGGAGGTCTTTTCCAACCTCAGTGATACTGTGAGTCTGTAGTTCTTGTGCCTGGGGAAGTCTGTCCTGTCAGGCCTGTGTGGAACTCTGATCCAAGTGAGTTGATGTCTCACACACTGTGTGAGGAACACCCTGACCTGGGCCAGCTGACAGGAGAAGCAGCCTTGTGGTTGGAACAGGGGACAAAATCTGACAGCTCAGGATGGAGGGAAGGACATCGGAGGATCAGTGGCCTTGTCCCTGTGCCAAGCTTTCCTATGTGCTGCCACTAGCAAAGGGTGATAAAATCCAGGGTCTCTGGGCCCCTGACTCCATTGGTGGAAAGGGCCAGTGCTGCCCTTCCTCTCTCTCCTCTCTTCTCTCCCCTCTGTTATTTCCCTTCCCTTTCAGCCCATCACACACAGGGTCAGGGGTTGTCATCGTTCAGGGCATTAAGGATACAACTTATTTCATGTCATGGACCTGTGGTGTCAGTCTCCATATTTTGACCCAAGAGAAATCACCTGCCGTGCGTCACTCCCTTCTTTCCCTCCACCTTGAGTGAGCGGAACGTGACACTGTGCAGGGCTTTGTGATGTCACAGCTGAGTGACTAGGGGATGTGTCAGGAGCAGGGACCTGGTGGGTAAGTAAGAGGTGGGGCATGAACCACCTGTAGCTGGTGTAGCAGTCAGTGATGTCACAGAGAGGTGAGTAGGAGATGGGAAGGAGCAGGGCCCTGTCTTATGCAGGATTTTGTGATGTCACAAGTGCAGGGGTAGAAGATGGGTCATGAGAAGACCCCTGGCTTCTTTAGGGATTTCTGATGTCACAGCTCCATGAGTAGCTTAGGGAAAGGGACGGGGCTTGGTCAGGGGTTTATGATGTCACAGCTCCATGAGTGAAGGGGAAGGACCTGTTTTGTGCAGGTGTTTCTGATGTCACAGGTGGATGAGTAGGAGATGATGAAGGACCAGGACATGCCTTGTACAGGGGATTGTGATGTCACAGGAAGCAGAGTAGGATATGTGACAGGAGCAAGGAGCCAGCTTGTGCAAGGTTCTGTGATGTCACAGGTAGATGAGTAGGAGGTAGGGCAGGAGCAGGGATGTGGTTTGTTCATGGCTGTGTGATGTCACAGGTGGATAAGTAGAAGATGGGTAAGGAGCAGGCCCCTGGTTAGTCTGGAGCATTGTGAATTCACAGAGAGATGAGTTATAGATTGGCCAGGAGCAGGGACCTGACTTGTACAGTGGTTTGTGATGTCACATGTCCAGGAGTAGGAGATGGGGCGGGAGCAGTGACATTGTTCATGAAGGGGTTTGTGATGTCACAGGTGTAGGAGGAGGAGATGGGCAAGGACCAGGGTCCTGGCCTGTGCAGGGGTTTGTGATGTCACATGGTGTGGAGGAATGGCTATGTGCCAGAGGAGGACATGAACTTCTTGGAGTGACCAATCCAGTCTTTCCCCTAATATCTAAGATGGAGGACAGTCCCTTAACATCTAAAATGGAGGACGTGCCTTGCCCTTGAACGTCCTTGAGAAGGGAGCAAAGAAGGAAGTAACTAAGTCCCTCAGACGGAGCTGTGCGTAACCGCGAGAACAACAGCCGACAACCAATCCAGAGGAGGACTTGTGCGGTGACTGAGAACTTGTAGCCAATGATAAGTTTGTTTGCACGTGTGGCTTGCTTGTTAGGCTATATAAATGCTGTGTGCACAACTAATAAAGGAGAACAACCATACTCACATTGAGATTACGTCATTACTCGAGGTCCGACTCCCACTCCCACAACATGGGAATGAGTAGGAGATGGGTCAGAAGCAGTCCCCTGGATTCTTTAGTGATTTGTGATGTCACAGGTGGTTGAGTATGAGATAAGGCAGGAGCAGGGTCCTGACTGTTCAGAGGATTGTGACGTCACAGCTGGATGTGCAGGAGATGAGGCCGTTGCAGGGACCTGGCTTCTACAGTGGTTTGTGATGTCACAGCTTCACGAGTAGGAGACAGGGCAGGAGAGGTGACCTGTTTTCTGCATGGGTCTGTGATGTCACAGGTGGAGAAGTAGGAGGTGGGGCATGATCAGGCCCCTGGGGACCCAGCTTGTTCAGGGATCTGTGATGTCACAGGTGGAAAAGTAGGAGATGGGTCAGGAGCAGGCCCCTGGTTAGTGAAGGGCATTGTGACGTCACAGATAGATGAGTAGGAGATGGGCAAGGACCAGGGTCCCAGCCTGTGCAGGGATTTGTGATGTCACTTTGGAATTAGTAGGAGAAGAGCAACGTCCAGGCACCCAGCGAGTGCAGGGGTTTGTGATGTCACACGAGTATGCACAGGAGATGGGGCAGGAGCAGGGGCCTGGCTCCTGAGCACTCCTGGATGCAGCAGGAACATGCACAGGAGTCAGGAACTGGTGGGGAATTTTTAGTGCCCCCCTAAAGGTGAATTAAACACCTGTAGGTGGACCAAGACCCCAGGATCCAGTTCTGGGCATGTGCAATGGATGGAAAAAAACACCATGACCCTCCAGTTCTGGTCATGAACAAACCAGAACATTGCAACACTGGGGTTAGGACAAAACAGAAAAGCACCTGACCAAGGTCCATGATACTGGACCCTATAAATAGTGATCCAAAATGAGACCCTTGGACGTCTCCTGGATCACAGTGGGCTGCATCCTGCATCTCCCCTGAGTTGGGACACCTCTCAGGACCTCATCGTGATGAAGTTGACAAAAGTCCTGGGAGACACCACTACTTCAAGGCTCATCTCCCACCTATTGAGAAGGTTTGTGATGTCATATTGGTTCATACACTTGAGTGTGACATGAAGAAACAGATTCTGGAATGCCACTACTCCAGACCTGTTTAGGGAAGCCTGTGCCATGGGTCCAATCACCCCAGGGATCGTCAAATCAACTTCGAACATTCACAAAGAATTTGAGAGAATTATAAAGCAGATAAACAAGGTCTCTTGGGCAGCCTTTCGACAACTAGTTGAAAAAAATATCCTGTCCAGTCTTTGTTTGAAAGCCTGTAATTTTGCCTGAAAGTTGCCAAGAGCTGTCACTATATACAGTAACAGTTCTATTGGTATGGGCATCTTGATAGCGCGATTGAATCTTTGTCAGCAGATGGCACTCACCAACAAAATATAGACAGATACAGAAAGAATCTCTTACAGCAGTCCATGACTCTTCTCTGTGTACATGAGAATGATGGATCCACGTTTCTTTTGCAGACACCTTCATAGAGTAAAAAGATGTTAGTAAAACTGTAGAAGGCCCTTCCCATTTGGGTTCAAATCTATTCTGTCTCTGAAAATTCCTAATACAAATTTTATCTCCCAGTTGGATGTCATGAACCTAAATTTCAGGACTTATTCCCTGATATCAATAAGCATGATTACATTTTTGGAAGAAAGAGTTTTGCAAATACAAAAGCTATCCCATTGCCTTTGGCATATCAGCAAAATCAATCAAAAAAGAAGCTGAAGCCTTCAGAGATTCGCTGTGGTGCTGCAGAGATTCCTGTGCAGCCCAAAGCCTCTGGATTCCCATTGACAGATTTTCTGCCCCCCTCCCCGTGAGTATTCTCCTCTCCTCATGTCACACCTGTGACATCAAAAACCCCTTCACAAACCCGCTCCCTGCCTCTGCCCCATCTCCTACTCATCTATCTGTGACATCACAATGCTCCAGAATAACCACGGAGCTGCTCCTGCCCAATTTCATAATTATCTGCCTGTGACATCACAAACCCCTTCACAATCCAGGGCCGTGCTCCTATCCCACCTCCTACATATGGAGCTGTGACATCACAGAAGCCCTACAGAACGCAGGGCCCTGCTCCTGCCCCATCTCCTGCTCATCTCTCTGTGATGTCACAATACCCCACAATAACCAGGATCCTGCTCCTGCTCCATCTCCTACTCATCCAACTGTGACATCAGACAAGAGGACCCAAGCCAAGCCAAGCAAAGCTGGCAAAGCAGTCCCAGAGGGGAGCAGAGCCACAGACCCTGTGCTTATGCAGATTATGTTACCTATGGGATGGAATCCCTCGTTGCTCAGTTGAGAGTCCCCTGTCCTGTCTGCTCCTCCCTGCAGCTGCGGGCTTTCACTTTTCTGCACCCCCCCCAATGTGGTACACTAGATCAAGCAGTGGCCTTGGTCTGCACCCCAACCCTTGGTAGTAACTGTAACCATGGGGTGTT
>JANVCC010006672.1:0-16492 GCA_025345505.1 Todiramphus chloris collaris | reverse complement strand
AAAGGCTTTTTCTGGCATCTGCCTGCATTCACAGGTCCTGAAGGACTTGGAAGCAGCCCCAGACTTGTCCAGGAACCGTCCCTGGGATGATTTCTTCCCTTTTGAGGAAACTCTCCCCTCCAAAACCCAATCCGAGACTCCTCAAGAAAGTTCCTTGTTTCTTCTGATCCAACATTGTACAAACCTGAGAGCTTCAGCAGCAGCCCCAGACTCCTCCAGAGAAGCTACAGGAGATGATTTTTCCCACTTGGAGGAAACTCGCTACTTTGGAACTATGGGTTTTCTGGCACATTGTTCACAAGTAAGTTTCAGCATCATGTGGTGCACACAGGCAACTCACGTGGGGTTGTGCAGGCGACTCAGCCTTGATTTGCCCATATCTGGCCCTATCTATGCAGAGACCACACATGGGGAGCTGTGTAGGTGGCTCAGCCTTGAGTTGTCCATAAGCCCCACACTCAACGGGGCCATGCTGCACCACACAAAGAACCCAAACGGGAGCTGAGCCTTTAAATTCCTCCACAAATGGTGTGTCCCGAGTCTCAGTTCAAACCACTACTGGGCTTTCTGAGAAAGTCAGATAAGGAGAGCCTGGAGGGCTTCAGTGGTGGGTTCAGACAACAACTTTTGTGTCTCCAGATGCTACAATCCAATTGGGCACAGTTCTGCCACAACCTTGTGCATTCAAAGTGTATAATCAGTCACTAACCCAGGGGATAAAAGTGCTAAGGTTTAGCTTAGATTTTGGGAGTCACCGCTCCAACGCTCACCTGTGTGGAGACCCTTCCCCCTTGGTCAGGACATCGGCCATGGGGACTTTTCTACGCTTGAGAGCCCTTACCTGGAGTGGTGAATGAGTATTCAGCATGCTGTAAGTTTGCAGATGCAGCTGATTAACTATCCCATGTATAATATCTAGCATGCTTTCTAAGAAGTTATAGTGTATTCTTGCTTTGAAGTTGCAGCAGTTCATTCTTCCACTCTATCCATGCAAACCTGCATCAGTGGCCTGTTAGAGCTTTGTTAGCTATGTTTCTGTGAAATGCTCCGACTCCTGCCCAGATCAGAAATGTAATGATGTGTGCTCATCCTGATATGGGGATGGGGAAACCTGGGGAGACCCAGATAATGAGCCTGATGGGGCAAATGATATAGAAATCTGACCCCTCATTAAAACAGAGGCACAGTCGAACGATAGAAACAATCGGAGATACACCACACCACAACTCACTCTGTGGTCTGGAGCTGAGCTTCCACAAATGCAAAAGAAATTTTCTCACAAGCCGGGGGAAAGTGAAAGTGAATCTCTGTGCCGTGTTTCACTGAATGGAGGAGATTGAGTCTGGTTGAATGCAGAGGAAGCCAGGGGATACTGGGGTCCTGGTGTGTTCCTTGATCAGGGTCCTGTGGGGAACCAAGCCTTGACACTCAGAGTTGCCTGTGGGGCAGGGGGACTGGATTTTAGAGAGCAAGGTGAGCCTGTGGCTGTCAGAACTGCTGGAGTGTCCGGGCTGGCTGAACCAGTGCCAAAGGCTGCTTGCACACAAGCCATGTAGGAACGCGGGGGGCAGGGGAAGCCCCTGGCTGCTCTGGTTGACCCGGTCTGCCTTAAGCCACTGACCAGAGGTCTCCCTGACTTCATAAAAATGTACATGCAAAACCTAAAGGACAAGATTGTACGGACAATTGACCGTGACACTGGGCACCCCACCAGCAACAGCAGCCTGTTTTCACGTGGGGGAGCTATGAGATGAAACAGTGATTGATGGCAGAGAGATGGGCTGCTTAGACGAAGGCTCAAATTCACGGGTCCAGGTCCAACAGGCACAACTTCTGGAGAAGAATAATCCCTGTTCTCCTTGACAAACCATTCCTCATGTAGCCTCTCAGTGTAACGTGCTATGGAAAAGGACATTACCCTTCGGAATACCCCGGTCAGTGTTACATGGGCAGTGCACAGAGACTGCTTGTACCATAGTAAATCTGGTGGTGTGATCTACTGATGCTGTCAGGACACAGGAAAAGAAACCCTCTGCTCCTGTGAATCCTTCCTCTAACATGCAGAAGCATTTGATAGATACAAGAAACCAGAAAGCGCAGGGGGGAATTCCAGGCTGACCCACTCGCGTAATATCTAACCTAGAATGGTCTGAGCAGCTTATTGATCCATGTATTATTTTAGTCACTGGCCCAAAACAAATACCTGCAGATTCTTTAATTGACACGGGAGCTCAAATAAGTGTTATTACTGAAACAGAAAAAAAAAACTAGGGTTGACCCCCATCTGGAAGAAAATCAATGTAATAGGAGTGACTGCATCCCCTGAAATCAGACTGACTGGTACGGTGTGTGTTTGGCTTCCAGGAGAAAACCAAAGGACTGTGAGAAAGCTCGTCATCGGTCCGTCTCGTAACAGTATTTGGGGCTTTGATGTGCCAGCAAACAAAGTCTGGATATTGCCAGGTGGAACAGTGTGGAGTTTTGGAGCCACACGTGTGAGGTCTGGGCATTTGAAACAGCCGTTGGCTCCCCTCCTTCCAGCGTGACAAACGTCAGTCAGTGTCCTCTACCGGCCACAGCTAAAGCAGTGATCAGGGGAGTGATGAAAGACCTGGGAAACTGGTGTTGTCACTAGAATGCACTCACCCTCTAATTCCCCAGCATGGCCAGTATGTAAACTGGACAGTAGGTGGCCACTACCAGTGGACTACAGGAGGCTGAACTGCAACACAAGGCCACTGGCAGCTGCTGTCCCCAGCACTGCTGACCTGCTCACTCCAGTTCAAGCTGCACACCATGCATGGATGGCCACTGTAGATGCTGAGGACGTGTTTTTTATGATTCCTCTGCAGCAGGAAGATAAGCCCCAGTTTGCTTTCCCATGGGAGGGAGTGCAATGCACCTTGAACCAGCTCCCACCAGGATCCCAGCACTCCCCTGCTGCTGCACACCAAGCACTGGCAAAAGCACTGGGTGGGATAAAGATACCAGGTGGGGTAAGCATGGATCAGTGCATTGCTGACAGCTTGATAGGAGGGGATAGCTGAGAGGCTGTCAGAGAAGCATCTAGTCAGGTCTGGGACACGCTGACTTCATTGGGATTGGAACTCCCTCCTGCTAAATGTCAGGGGCCAAGTCAGGAGATTAAATTTTGGGGTGTTTGGTGGTTAGGAGGAGCAGTGGCTATACCAGCCAGGTGAAATGTTGGGGTGTTTGGTGGTTAGGAGGAGCAGTGGCTATACCAGCCAGGTGAAATGTTGGGGTGTTTGGTGGTTAGGAGGAGCAGTGACTATACCAACCAATATATGGGCAAAAACAATCTGGTAAAGCTCCATAGAATAAAAGGGAACTACAACAGCTAACTAGGAATGTTAAGTTACCAGTGAAAACATGTCCCCAGGTTTTCTATAACTGCCCAACCCCTGTATAGTTTGATTAAGAAGAATGCCCGGTGGCAGTGGACCTCTCAGCGTGAGGAAGCCCTGAATTTGCTCATTCCAGAGTTGCGTATATATCAGATTTGAGGTCCCATCCCATCCCATCCTATGCAAATTGAGTGGGGATTCAGTGAACATGGTTCACATGGTAACTTGTATCAGCAGGGACCAAAAGGCCCCGAGGGACCTCTGCAGTTCTCTTCCCATTTGTTCAGTGACTCTGAGGAGTGATGCACTGCTTGGGAAAAGGCTGTGTTATCCCCAGTGCAAGCAGCGAGAAAGGCTGAGCATATTTGCATGAGCCAAGATACAGTTATCAGGGGTCCTTTCCTTCTCTTGGAATCAGCAAGGAAAGGGACTCCTTCCCTGAGGGAACTGTGCAAAATCTCTCTGTCCAGCAGTGGTACTCCTACTTGAAAGGGATTGACCGGCTCTGCCATGCTCCTTATTACTCCCAGGCAGATGGAACAGTAGAGCAGGCTAACAGATCCATTAAAAGATTTGCAAAATTCTGTTCATCAAACTGGGACCTGAGAGTGTCTGAGGTGGCATGTGCAGTTCAGAACAGATGGGGTGAAAATGGGAATGCAAAGCTAAAAGCATTCTGCCCTACCAGAGACTTGATTTCCAAAGAACCACACAGAAATGGCAAATTTCTGACACAACTGCATTCTGGTCAACATGTAGTGGTCAAGTTACCTCAAACTGGAGCTGTACCCCTGGTACTGACAAATCCAAGGGGACTGTGTGCATGGAAAGCAAAGGATAGCTCAGACAGCACACAGCAGATAGGAGTGGATGGATTATACCAGATGCCAATCTGACTCGTTGCTGACCGCAGAGATGGCTGAGCAGTTCTTTTTCTCATTTGTTTGTAGGTGCATTCCAGTAAAAGAGGGACGAAGAGTACGATGGGGTGGAGATCTGGTAGGTGTCAACCCAAAGTATGGCCTGTATCTGGAAAACTGACCAACCACACAGCCCCGGAATGCAGAGCAGGAGTTTGGCCTTTTGATTGTCTGTACGCTTAGTAGGATAGGAATAATTGTTTACAAACCTGAGTTTGAAGTGCAAGTACTGTATCATGGCTGGAATTCTAAGTTGGGTTTGTTGTGTTTTGTTTTTCTGGGTTGTTTTGGGAGTTCTTTGCTTCTTTTTCTTTTTGCAGTAATAGTTGTTAGGCCTGTAATAACCCTGGGCAATTGTAAAGAGTCCCCTGTACATGCTCCACATCTGTTAACTTGGAGATGCTCAGGTGGAAGTGTTACAGATCTGTTCTACCCTCTTCATCCTGGTCTGCAAGGTACTTTGGGAGGGTGATTGTTACATCCTCCTTATTAGTCAGAGAAATCTCTTTCCCAAAGATAGTTACGGTTACTGCTGGGACTGTATTCCAGACATTAGTAGTATGGGCTGAGGAATCTTTGGATTAGGAATAAGACACTTCAGAACTAGAGTTTTGATGTCCAATTTAACTGCGCAAGTGGAAGCTTTTGCCACCCTTACTAATGAAGTTTTGAATTGCTCAATACACGAGTACAAATGGTCTTGCAAGTGCAATTCAGAACTGACTTGTGTTAGACATGGTACTACTTAAGGAACCACAGAACCAGAGAAACGACACTTGGTTGGGAAAGAGTCCTGGTAAAATAGGAGGGGTATTTTCTGGACGCATTACTGACTCGTTGCAAACATTAATTGTTACTGTCGTTTGTATTATGTTTTGCAGTATGTATTAGTTAAAAGAATGATTGTAAAGTCTGTCTCTCAAGTAAGGGTTCACCTAGAAACTGAGGCATACACGGCCCTACTAAAACATGCAGATGTAACATGTACCCATACATGGGACAATGATGACATAGAAGCGGCTGAATTGTGACTCGGGTCAGGGGGTGGAATGCATGGCTTTTCTGGCTCATAGCTCATAAGCAATTTCGGCATCATCTGGTGCACACAGGCAACTCACATCGGGTTGTGCAGGCGACTCAGCCTTGAATTGCCCATCTCTGGCCCTACCTATGCAGAGACTACACAAGGGGAGCTGTGTAGATGGCTCAAAATGAACATGAAATAGATTCCCTCACCTCTCTGCGAGACCGTGGCGATATTCGCCTCTCCGCAGACACGGACCTGCCTCAGCACAGCTTTCAGTCGAGGAGCTGGCTTCATTCCTGCCAAGACAGAGCAGCCCCATTTTGTCATTAGCGGACAACAGCAGAAATGCGACTGCAGGGAAAAGGGGGGAAGGAATTAAAATAGGATGTCACATGGTCAAGGGGTCTGCTTGTGAAAAGACATGTGACGTTTCTGGTCACGCCCTTGTGTCGACACTGCCACCCGAGGATACCAAAACTGGTGCCTACCAAAATGCATTGACTGGGGCGCAAGTTCCCATCACACACCCGCTCTTGGGCATTGTCGCTGGGGTCGTCATAACGTAGAATGACCATTTGGTTTTCTAATCGGCATTCTTGGACCCAACACAGCAAAATGGAAGGAATTCCGCTCCAGATTCCCTCCCCAAGTACCCCACAGCCCTAAAGTCTCTTTTGATTGCCCTTGGACTAAGTGTGGCCACTCACGCAAAAGACCAGCAGCAGGTGACAGCCCAAGGGCCAGAGGAGGCCAGGAAGCTCCCCAGGGATGTCCTCAAGCTGGGCCCAGGGAGGCAGCCGGCTTCCCTCAGAGGAGGCTCTGTCTGGCCCAGGGGACCCTGCCAAGGCCTTGCTGACCTCGGCAACACCTCTGCTGTAGATGGACCGGCACCCACCTCAGCCGCTGACCGGCCTGCCACCCCCAGAGCCTCACCTCAGTTGTCCAGGGGCAGCTGGGGAGGCGAGGGAGACGAGAGGGTTCGTCAGCTGCCCCAGGCACGGACTTGCCTCCGGCACCCCCTTCCCTTAAGCTGCTGCCTTCAGCCTGGCGGGGCTGGGTCCAGGTCCCCAGGAGCTACTTGGGCTTTGCGGGTTGGTTTGGCTCCCAGCGCTCAGCTCCCGCAGGGGTGAGCATCCCCCGCACTCCCCGCTGGAGATGGAGCCGGAGCCGCTCGGGGGACGCGCTGCCGCTCCCCGCTCCGTGCGGCCGCAGCGCTCGGCGCCCAGGCTGCTCTGCCCCGGGAGCGGGAGCGGCGGCTCCGCTGCGACCGGGCTGGGACCGGGCTGGGACCGCGCTGGGACCGGGCCGGCTCCGCAGCGGCTCCTCCCGGCCGCTGCCCGCCCGGGGCCGTTGCGCCGCCTTTGAGCCGCCGCCGTTGTCCTGGCAACGGCCAAGCCTCGGGACGGCGCTTGCGACAGCTGCGGGCGCGCGGCGCGGGCGAGTGGCTGATTCGGCTCGGCTCGGCTCGGCTCCCCCCTCGGCAGAGGGCAGGGCAGGGCAGGCAGGTCCGGCCTGAGCGGGGCCGCGGCTGCGGAGCGCTCTCCTCCTGCCGTGCCCCCTGCCGGGCTGCCCTCGGGGCACGGCAGGACCCCCTGTGTCTGCCCCGGCGCGCTGGGACCGCCTGACCTCACAGCGGGTTCCAGCGGCGTCACAAAGCCCTGGGGAGCCGCCCCCGAGGAGGGGGTCCCACCCCCCGCCCCCGCCTGCCTGAAGCACCAGCGTGGGGAGGGCAGCTCCATCCTCCAGTCCTTGCCCGGTTCCCTTCCCAGCCTGTTTCCCTGGGGGCTGGGCTCATGTCTAAAGCTCAGCTGGCTCGCAGAGGTCCATTCCAGCTTTGGCAACTACTTCTTCCTTCTCTGCGATGCTCCCGGAGGCCACGGCCCAAATGTTCCAGGTGGGGTTTGTGTGACTACAGCTATGGGGATTATATTGCCAAAATACAGCACCATTGGTGGCTTTCAGAGAAAGAAATAGCTTAACGGTGCCAGCGGACACATCTAGTGCAGCTTCCCAGACCAATAGCCACATAGGCGGGCTCTTCTGCACTTAAGGACCACGCTGTGATTACACCCACCCGTCTCCTGCCCCTGTCCCATTCTCACGTGCCCTCCACAGCCAGAGCGTGTGTGCTGGGGCCTGGGTCAGGGACTCCTCTGCTGCCAGGAGCCACCCAGCCATGGCAGCAGCCATCTGAAAATACCCTGCACGCCAGGGGCCAAGCAGGCAGCATGGGTGGCTGCTGCTGGGCCACTCTGACGCTGTCCATGCTCAGCACACCCAGGGCTTGAGGACACTTAGCTGGGTCGCATCGGGTAGGCTATGCTCAAATTGGTGTCACCTGCACAACAGCAAGAGACAGTGGCAAGCTTTGGGGAAGACCTCCCTATGCTGAGGTGTTTCCCCTCCTTCCTCGTCAGCCCCTAGAAGGTCTCTGTGGAGGAGCAGAGCCAACCTCCCTCAGCTCGGCTCGGGGTTCCCACCATTTGGGATAAACCCTGTGAAACAAGTCAAGCTCTCGGTCTGGTCTTTCTGCTCAGGTTGTGGGGAACAGAGAAGCCACAACAGGGGTTGAAGCCTTCTCTCTGCTGGAGCTGGATGGAGAAGCTGGTCTGTGGCCCATTTGCCAACCGCAAGGTCATTCTGGGATGGCTTAGCTGCCTGTAAAGGAGGGGAAGACCAACAGCACACAATAGCAGAGGGGTTCCAGGTCTACTGAAAGCACCAAGCGGTGAGCTTAGGATACCGAGGCTACCGGCTTCATCCCGTGCCTCCGCTCAGTGCCTTCAGACACCGTATCCCAACTGCTCGGCCCATCCCAGGGCGAGGGGCAGGCACGTCATCCTGCCAGGCAGCAGCTCCCAGCCACGCAGCCTGCTCCCGGCCGGGCAGACGGCGCTGGCTGCAGTCACCCCGACTGCTGCTGCCACAGCCGCACCCGGGAGAGGCGGCACTGGAAATGGATGGGACAAGTGGGGAGGAGCTGAGAGAAAGAGTGGGAAGAAACCATGCGTGGTGCTAGAGTACTGTGTCCAGTGCTGGAGCAGTCCAGGGAAGGCCACAGAAATGCTGCAATCCTACTGGGAGGCCAGACTGAGAGAGTTGGGGGTGTTCAGGCAGGAGAAGAGAAGACTCCAGGGAGACCTTCTGGGGGCCCTTCAGGAATTCGAGGGGCCTGTCAGAAAGATGGGGACAGACTTCTGAGCAGGGCCTGTTGGGACAGGACAAGGGGTGATGGTTTGAAACTAAAAGAGGGAGATTTAGAAGAGAGAGAAGGAAGAAATTGTTGACGCTGAGGGTGGTGAGACCCTGGCCCCGGTGGCTCAGAGAGGTGGTCACGGCCCCAACCCTGGAACCATTCCAGGTGGGGTTGACCGGGGCTCTGAGCAACCTGCTCTAGTTGCAGGTGGTCCTGCTCCCTGCAGGTGGGTTGGACTAGGTGAGTGTGACATTATTTCTGGAGAAAAACAGGCATGCCTGCTATCAGCAAGACTTTGTGGAAATAAATTGGGCTGCGGGCAACCTTGAGGTATGCTTGCGAACAGCAAGGGAGGAAGCAAAGCGGTGAAGCAAGAAGATAAAGAAGAAGAAAGTAGAAGATAACCAGGATGGGGGGTGGTGATGGAGGCGGTGTAGGATAGTCAATGATGTATTAGCTTAGGACGTGTGAACAGCTCGTGTATAAACGTGAAACCAATAGTAAGCAAGAGTGCGCATGAGCAGGAAATTTTAGGGTATAAACTAAGCTGCAATTTGATAATCAAGTGGCTTTGCTTTATAACTCTCATAGAGTTGTGCAAGTCCAGTATCCTCCCGCAAATTGTCACCCCGATCCATTAGAGAGCGCAGAAGATGCTGCAGGAGGAGCCCAGCTGGAGGCTGCACGGCTGGACCGGAGCAGGGGGTCGGAGGACGGCCTGGAAGAAAGAGGAATCGTTACAATGGGATAAAGCACCCAGCGAGGTGAGCAGGGTGGGGTAGAACATTTCGCATGAATAGAGAGTGATTGTCAGACTCCCACTGCATATTCTCTTCAAGAGAGGACTGAAGTATGACGAGTATTTGTTATGGTGGCTCTTAAGGTGGTGCTGCAATCAAGGGTAGGCCCCTGATCTAGCTTTGGCGTTTAAGCCAGGGACCTGGGAGGGTATTGGAAAAAAACTAAAGGATGCTGTAGAGAAAGGAGATGAAGTAGCGTTGGACTTGGTGATATCATAGAAATTAGTACTAACCACACTGCAGTGTGGATGCTGACAAGCTGCTAGCAGAGGGATTTTCTCAGGTTCTCACAATATGCGGTGAGAATCCTGCCTTTCTCACACGTGTTATGAGAAACAGTAGGATGGTTTTTGTAAGCTGGACCAACACCTGGTGTTTTGCTAAGTTCTGTTTATGGTACATTGGAAAAATATTTTGAAATGGGTGTTGTAGGACTTTATCCAATCACCCTAGGAGATGGGTGATCACTGACCAATCGCCCTATGGGGCTAGGGTATATCAAGCGGGGTTATAAAGTAATGAAGTTGCTTCTTTGCCTTCTCTTGCTGAATTTGTGTGTTGCTGCATCTCTCCTCTCCCGGTATAAACAGTGACACTGCAGGCTATGAAAGCAGAAAGAAAGGTGGTATCCGGGGCAGAAGCAGCAGTACAGCCGGCCGTAAATCTGTTCTCGCCCCCACCTAATCCATTTTTGTCTCCATCGAATGCCCTTTCGCCTGCACCGACTGCACCAACAGCACCTATAGAGCAAGTCGAGGATAAAGGGGGTACAAGCAAGGTGGGAAATTGTCCCACAGAGTGTCTTCACTGTAACCCCCATTGCCCAGGCATGGGTATGGAAGTACCTCCAAACCCGACCCCTGTGATAAATCCTCCTCAGCATAATAAGGTCCCTCTGACAGCAGCACCGAGAGGCATTCCTAAGATCTTGCCCTCCCCACCTGACCCTGCAATAGATTATCCACTGCTGCTGGAGGACAGTGATGATGAGCAGGATGAGTCCCCGGTAACAATGTACAGTGAAAGGCGAAAGTGAGGGGGGGGGCAATGTGTGGGCTGTGATCCTAGCGAGCGGTGGAGGAATGTGTATGAGGGACTCTGAGGGACAGAATAACCGATGTGCCATTTGCATTCCCAGTTACAGCAGTGCAGGGGCGGCCGAACCAGTGGGCACCTTTTCATTGGGACTTAATCAAGGAGGTTCATAAATCGTTTGTGAATTATGGGTTGCAAGCACCCTTTACGCAAGCTCTGTTAGAAAATATTTTGTGGCGTCAGATTTTGACACCCTGGGATTGTCAGCAGATGATTGATATGCTCTTAACGTGACTCAGCGGCTGTTGTGGCAAGATAGATGGTATAAGTTGTGCATTCAAAAATATTGAAAGACAGGAGGGAGACCACTGCATCTGATAACGTTTGAGCAAATGACTGGCCAAGGTCCGTTTGTGAGTGTACAATTACAGGCTCACCTACCTACAGAGACTTTACAGCTAACAGGGCACTTGGCTCTGTCGCCTCACGTGTCGACACAAAGGAAGGCGAGCAGCCAGGGCAGCTTGGCAGTCTCTGTGCCAGAACCGCAGGGAGCGCCGGAGAAGACATGGAAACAGCAGGAGAAGTAACGCTGTGGGACACAGCTGTCCGGTGTGTGCCCACTAATGTTAAAGGACACTTAGGATACGGCTCGAGTGCGCTTTTATTAGGTCTATCGTCAGCAACCAAGAGAGGACTGTTTGTGTTACCTGGAGTTATTGATGCGGACTGTATTGGACAAATACAGATGATGGCGTGGACTCCCTCCCCACCAGTTAACACACTGCAGCCAGGCGCATTGCTCAGCTCCTGCCTTTCCCTGCGCAGATACCTCGGGCCTGAACAAATGAAAGGGGGGAGGGTAGATTCGGCTCAACTCTGACAGACAGAGATTTTTTTTACCTTAGACATCAGATAGAGAAAGCCAACAATGAAAATAAAGTTTATTCATCCTCTCAGTCACAGCCAGCCAAAAGTTTGGGTACATGACACGCTAGTGGACGCTGGAGCGGATGTGACAATACTCAGCCAACACACCTGGCCACCGACCTGGCCTCTTACCAATCCCGCTCATGGACTGATGGGGGTGGGAGGAATTTCTACGACACAACAAAGCGCGGTGGTCCTTACCTGTGAGAATCCGGATGGGTTTTGTTGTTCTGTGCGACCTTAAGGAGCACAGATACCCAGTAGTTTGTTGGGACGTGATGTGCTAAGTCAAAGGAATGTTACCTTGTCTGGCAATCCTCAGGGTTTTATGTAGAGGCCACTGAGGAGCAACCCATACTCAAACTGCAGTGGAAAACAGACACTCCAGTATGGGTTGATCAGTGGCTGCTAACAGCAGTAAAGGTCGCTAAATTACAGGAATTGGTCACTGAACAATTAGAAAAGGGACATATTCAGCCTACAACTAGTCCCTGGAATACACCTGTATTTGTGATACCAAAAAAGAGCGGAAAATGGTGACTGCCACATGACTTAGGGAAAATCAACGAGGTCATCGAGGACATGGGAGCCCTTCAGCCAGGGCTACCATCTCCCAGTATGATTCCTTGAAATTGGGAATTGTTAATTATAGACCTTAAGGATTGCTTCTTTACCATTCCACTGGATGGGGAAGATGCGGAGAGGTTTGCATTTTCTGTTCCCAGTACAAACAAGGCTAGTCCCATGCAAAGATATCATTGGGTGGTATTACCACAAGGAATGAAAAATTCACCCACTATGTGCCAAATTTATGTAAATGGCCTCAATATATAATTTATCATTATATGGATGGTATTTTGATTGTTGGAGAGACAATTTCAAAGACTCAAACGATTCAGGATCTTACTGCTGCCTTGCAATGCGGTGGTCTTCAAATTGCCCCTGAAAAGATTCAAACCACAGAGCCATCGGAGTATCTGGAATAGGAAATAACAAAAACAACAATTACGCCACAAAAGATACAGTTGCAAGTCCACATAGAAACATTGAATGATGTTCAAAAGCTCATTGGAGATATTTGTGGAACGAATGAATCAAACATCGAAGCAACAGACACACACACACACACACACACATAAAAAGAAAAAGTAAAGAAAAAAAAAAAGAGAGAAAAAAAGAAAAAAAAAGGTAAAGGGAAAAAAAGTGAAAAAAAAAAGAAACAAGAGAAAAAAAAGAAAGAAAGAAACAAACAAAAAAACCCACAGAAAGGGGGAGAACCCCAGGCTGCACCACACGAGAGGATTCAGCAGGCAGTCTATGTGCGGAGGAATGATGGACGCCACACACGACCAATGTGATCAGAGTAAACAATGACGACCCTTTACTGTGATACACGCCCGGTTTACATAGCTCAGGCAACTAGCCACGTGCCCGTAAACAGATCACGATTGGTTGTAAGTGTCCACGCGTCCTTTCCTGATGGGTTCCCTGCAGGCGGTCAGGCAGCAACCAGTCTATCGCGATGGCTTTCCATACCCGGAACTGTGTTGCCCTGCTGCCCTTTCCTGACACGCGTGCCACCTGCTGTCCTTCAGTCGATCTCCGTCTTGTTATCCTTCAGACAAGGGCTTATAGCTTGGATTGCCCATGTGTACTAATATCCCGCTATTCCCCCTTCTTGTTTTTGGGCAATCCAAACCTTGTTCATAACTTCCTCCACTGTTTTGTTGACACAATTTATTATAAAGGGTACAGCCATTAACATCACCACAACGATATACACAATTACAGTCCCCTGCTTAAACAAACCCTTACACCATCCCGTAATCCCTAAACTCCAAAGCTAATACTGTCGGTAGGAGGACACGCCATTCCCCCCTGAAGGCTTTTTCCATGGCTTTATCCTCCGAGCCGGCACCCACCGAGGTCCTGTATCTGTGATGACACACATATGTCCCCGTCCTGCCAGTTTTACTTCTGCTGGTCCTTTCCACTCTCCTGTTTGCAAATCCCCTTAACCATGGGTGGATCTTCAGCTTGTCCGGCTAAACCCAAAAAGTTAATCACATACAATGCTTTGGCTATACGCTCGCTGGGAGGGGACCCGCTCTGCCCCCTTTTTTGTTGTTTGAGAAGGCCTTTTAAGGTTTGATGAGCCCTTTCAACAATGGCTTGGCCGGTGGGTGAATGAGGGATCCCAGTAAGGTGAAGAATACCCCAATCTTGGCAGAATTTAGCAAATCTCACAGATTTATACGCTGGCCCATTATCAGTTTTGATTTGGCGGGGCACTCCCGGTGCAGCAAAGTAGCTGTACAGATGTTCTGTTACCTGTTTAGCAGTTTCCCCCGTCTGTGGTGTCGCGCAAATAATCTGAGAAGAAGCATCAACACACACATGTACATAGCGTAAACGACCAAACTCCATAACACGGGTGACATCCACCTGCCATAACTGCAACGGCAATAGTCCTCGGGGGCTTACCCCCAGACCAATACCGTAGCCTACAGATTGGCAGTCTGGACATGCCTGGATTATCCCTGCAGCGTCAGCACGCGTAACGCCAAATTGCCTTGCCAACATCTTAGCACCTTGGTGAAAGAAGGACTGTGACGTTCTGGCTTGTTCAAAAAGATTGACAGGCGGCCCAGGCCAGGCCAGGGCAGCTACCACGTCGGCTCTAGCATTACCAAGGGCGAGCCCCATCAGTGTTTGATGATTCCTGATGTGTGTAACAAAATGGGGCTCTGTCCCTTGATTTAAGAGCTGTAACAAAGTTCGAAACAAATGGGATAGATCTGGGTTATGTAATTCCCTGAGCAGCGAGCGCTCTAATCTCTGAACAACGCCTACCACATACAGGGAATCAGACACCACATTAATTGCCTCTTGATGCCAGCGTTGAAAAGTCCATACTACTGCAAGCAATTCCAAGGTCTGCACTGAACTCCCAGGCGGTCCCACAATTACGTGGTCCTGCCAGTGGCCACCCTGCTGGCAGGAGATAGCGGCCTTTCTTTCTTTTTTGCTGGGATCAGTAAACACAGTAAGACCTATTACTGGTGTTTCTGATCTTATAGGCACTTCTTCAAAGCAGTGGTTACTTAGTATTGTAAACATTTTATGAGATGGATAAACGTTGCTTACTTCCCCAGTAAAATCAGCCATAGCGCTCTGCAAATCTAATGACACCCTAAAGAGCCATTCTAGGTAGTCCTGGACTACTGGCATTAAAATTCCTCCCGGTTCCACACCTGCAATCTCAATGCACCTCGATCGCCCCTTAATGATTAACTGGGAGAAGATTTCCGGCCTAGTAGCTACGGTCTTTCTCAGTTTAGCTGACAAGAAAACCCATTCCAGAATACAGAGGGTCTTGGTTCTGGTTGTTCCGTTGCATTAAGATTGCAAAGGGATGCTTTCTATCCCGAGAGGGATTAATCAATGCCAATAGTATAGGTAGTGTATCCTGATATCTTGCTGCTTTTGCTTTTGATATCTTTTCCTCTATAATTGTCAGAGCCTGTTGTTGATTAGCATTCAATCGACGTTCATCCCCTACTTGTGTAGTAGTGCCTAATAGCTCTAACAAAGGCTGAAGGTCCTCATTAGTGATTCCACACAAATGTCGTACCCATTGAATGTCCCCTACCAATTTTTGCGCATCATTAAATTCTTTATGCCTGTCTTAATTTTGATTTTTTGCGGCCTGACTTCTCCCGCAGTGATCACCCACCCTAGATAGTTCCAGGGCGCTTGTTTCTGAATCTTTTCTGGCACTATTTTTAACCCTCATTTCCCAATATTTGCTCTGCCTCTGTTAGCAACTCATCTACATTAAATTTTGAACCTGCGGCCTTGGTATCATCCATGTAATGGTATACTGGCAAGTGAGGATACCATACTCTAAAAGGTTTTAAAGCCCATGCTACAAAAAGTTGGCACATAGTAGAAGAATTTTTCATTCCTTGGTGTAGAACTACCCATTGATATCTTTCAGCAGGAGCAGCCTTATTAATTGATGGTACTGTAAATGCAAACTTTTCACAATCATCAGGATGCAATGTAAAAAAGCAGTCTTTGAAATCAATTATCAAAATGTCCCAGTCTTTAGGGAACATGACAGGTGATGGTAGACCTGGTTGTAGAGGACCCATTTCCTGCACTACTGCATTTACTCCCCTGAGATCATGCAAAAGATTCCATTTTCCGTTTTTCTTTGGAATGGTAAAAATAGGTGTGTTCCAGGGACTCGTGGATGGCACAATCTGTCCAGCATCTAGTTGTTCTCTCACTAAAGCTGGTATTATTAACAGCCTTGCTTGCTTCAGTGGCCACTGATCAATCCAAACAGGTTTTTCGGATTTCCAGTGGATTTTTTGGACTGGCTGTTCATCAGTGACCGCTGCTAAAACCAGCCTGTTATGATTCGAGTACCCATTTGGCTCAATAAATCTTGCCCAATTAATGCAATGGGCACTTGCATTACATATGGCCTTGTGGAGACTGTCATCCCATCCCGAAAACTGAGACACACCGGTGCTTTGCTTATAGAAGTAGCCTGAACACCCCCCCCCCCAATAATGCCTGTGGCCACTGCTACCGTGGGCCACTGCCATGGCCAACGGCCAAGAGGAATGATTGTTACATCAGCCCCAGTGTCGATCGTCATCTTTAGCTGAAAAGATTCTCCTCCAGGTCCTGAGATGCTGACAGATTCCTCTGGTTTTCCCTTGGCGATGTCCATAGCAAACAACACCGAGGGGGCTCCAGAGGATCCAAAACCTGCATCTCCTCGGTGAGCCAGACCTGGCCGAGGAACCGCTGGCCGAAAAGGAATTAGTTGGGCTATCTTGCTTCCAGCTGGTACGGAAACTGGTGGGGTGGGGGTGTAAGCCATGATTTGTATTGTCCCTGTAAAGTCTGCATCAATAACTCCAGGCATTACAAATATGCCTTGTCATGAGGTAGAGGATCGGCCTAAAGGCAAAGCGCTCAATCCATTCCCGAGAGGCCCCTCTACAGTGGAGTCTACTGCTCGGACAGATTGATCCATCCGTGCGAGGTCTGCTGCTGTTGCCACGTCCACGCCGGCACTTCCTGCAGTGTCGGAGGTGGGGCGGTCCGAGCACCCCGTGTTTGTGTCTGGGCGCGGGGGCTGTCGCGCTCTGGGAAAAGGGTCCCTGATGTCGGCCCTTCCTGCACGCAGCTGCACCGTG
>JANVCC010006669.1:0-19403 GCA_025345505.1 Todiramphus chloris collaris | reverse complement strand
TGGCAGTGAGAACACCCCATGGTTAGAGTTACTGCCAAGGGTTGGTGTGCAGACCAAGGCCACTGCTGGATCTTGTGCACTGCATTGGAGGGTGCAGAAAGTGAAAGCCTGCACCTACAGGGAGGAGCGGACTGGACAGGTGACCCTAAAGTGACCAACAAGGGAATCAAGCTCATACACGTCATATTTGGCATATAGCTGAGTGATACAAAGGGTCTCTGGGCTCTTTCTCCCCTCTTGGACGGCTTTGCCAGCTTTTCTCAGCTTGGCATGGGTCTTCTTTCAGTTCCTTCCTCGGAACACCCGAGGAAGCCTCTGTCCGTTCTGCCTTCACTCCTGGTCTGTGTGCTCCTGAACCCGGTACCAGAATCCAGCTCCTGAACACTAGACATTAGACTAGACATTAGGAAAAAAATCTTCACTGGAAGGGTAGTGAAATATTGAAATGGACTGCAAAGGGATGTGGTTGAGTCACCATCCCTGGATGTGTTTAAACATCACTTGGATGTGGTGTTGGGGGACATGATCTAGGGGTGAACTTGAAGAGTAGGGGTAATGGCTGGACACGATGATCCCAAGGGTCTTTTCCAACCTGAGTGATTCTGTGATTCTGTAACACAGCTCCCGTCTGCTGCAGGGCCCAGTCTGGGACTCCCCCGGAGCCTGCTCCACAGCATCAGTGGTGACGATGATGGAATTACCATCTGGGGGGTTGGGTTCCATACTGGTTTGTATATATTTGTATATATTCAATTTTTATAATTATTAATTTCATTTTCATTAAAGCTGTTCTAGTTTCCTTTTCTAATCGCTAAGTCTCTCTCCCTCATTCCCTTTCTCTTCCCCTCTGGGGAGGAAGGGGGGTTAACAGAGAGCGTCTGGTATAGGTCTAAGGGGCTGCCCTAACCCTAACCCGTGACAGATTTATTGGCACCCAATGTGGGGCTCAATCAGAGTTCTAACAGATTGCCTGAATAGTTGAAATTCTGGTTCGCTCACTTCAGAGATTATCACCTTTTACCTGAGTGTCTTTAAGAATTGGAAACTGAAACAGTCTGCCTAAATGTTGTCACTTCTGAGAGCAGTGTCCGTTCATGTCTTTTTAGCATTTCTTTCGGAGTTAAACACTGTACTGTTCCCTTACGTGCCGTACGCATTATGTTTCTGTTTGCTTGTTCTCACTGTTTATATGAAAGTTCTCGGGTTGGGCGCTGGGCGAAAGCTGCTGCTTTCCTATGGTGTTTATCTCTGATCTATGTTGGGCTGAATTGTGCAGCAAGTGCATCTCTGCACTACGGGCATTACACAGTGCATTTCATTACTAGGAATACTTTTGGTTTTACCTCGGGAAGTTACACTGCTCCCCACTGCGCTAAGCTGACTCCACCGGATTTTAGAACTCCAAATTATGAGGACTGTGGACATGGTTACTACCAAAAGATCATATTATTATTATTAATTTTTAATATCTTCACTGTGTGGTTTCACATTAGTCATCAGTGCAGTAATACATGTAGGGTAGCCACCAAAAAACGTAGAGTGCGTGCTGCTTCCCTGTGACGTTCTTTGCGCAGGAAACACGCTGCGAATGTTCAGTCTCCTCAGGTTCCCCCAAGAGCCCTGCTGCTGCTGATCCTCCTCTTCTGAAAATAAGCGCTGCTGCTGCTCCAACTCCCCCAAAAAGCACTGAAGCTTTTCCAAGTCCAGTAGCAAAGCCAGCAGCTACACTGACAGCTCCTGTGACCACTCACACCCAATCTGCACCTGTACAAGTTGCTCCTGTGAAGAAAACAAACAAAACAGCCAAGTCCAGCAACAGATCAGGGAGACAGTCCTTCTCCAGCTGAGTCTGAGTATGAGTCAGAACCAGATGCAAAGCCTGATGCCACTGCAACAGGGAAGAGCCTGGCTGCTGTTTCATGATCATCTCCAAGGAGATGTGGGAAGGTGTCGTGGTTTAGGGTCAGGGCAGCCCCTAGACCTATAACAGACGCTCTCTGTTAACCCCCCTCCCTCCCCAGAGGGGAAGAGAAAGGGAATAAGGGAGAGAGACTTAGCGATTAGAAAAGGAAACTAGAACAGCTTTAATGAAAAGGAAATTAATACTTATAAAAATGGAATATATACAAATATATACAAAAACAGTATCGAACCCAACCCCCCTGATGGTAATTACATCACCGTCACCACTAATGTTGTGCAGGCTCCGGGGGAGTCCCAGACTGGGCCCCGCAGCAGACGGGAGCTGTGTTCAGGATCTGGATTCTGGTACCGGGTTCAGGAACACGCAGATCAGATCGAAGGCAGAATGGACAGAGTCCTCCTTGGGTGCTCCGAGGAAGGAACCGAAAGAAGACCCGAGCCAAGCCAAGCAAAAGCTGGCAAAGCAGTCCAAGAGGGGAGAGAAGAGCCCAGAGACCCTTCGGGTCCTTCAGCTCTAGACCAAATATGGCGTATATGGGATGGAATACCTTGCTGGTCAGTTTAGAGTCACCTGTCCTGTCCGCTCCTCCCTGAAGGTGCAGCCTTTCACTTTCTGCACCCCCCAATGTGGTACACAGGACCCAGCAGTGGCCTTGGTCTGCATACCAATCCTTGGTAGTAACTCTAAACATAAGGTGTTATCACTGATAGAAGCAGACACTGTCTGTGAGAACAGGCTGCTAACTTCAGAAAGCAGAGTTAATTAAAAGAACCGAGCTGAAAAGTAAAATCACTGAACAGAACCAGTTCTGTTTTCACTCAAACCAGGACAGAAGGCTGTTATTAGGGCTCCCCAAAGCCTTCTCCTCTCCTGGCTTTGCCCCTTTGCAGCAAACGTGGACATCAGCATCCTGGGCTGAATTAGGCAGAGCCCTGGTCAAGAGATGCTGAAGGTGACCCTTCCTCTCCACTCAGCACTGCAGCAGTTTGTCTTCCTGCCTCCTCTCAGGGTTTTCTGGTCTGCCAGCTCCCTTGTACTGCAGCCAAAGTTCCCTCCACATCCTCCTCCAGTCTCTAATTGTGAAGCACATGTCTGTAGCGTGCAGGGATGGACTCTGACAGCACAGCCAATATGGTTATAATCAGAAGTCACTTTATTAAGTACAACAGGCTATATTTATACACAAGACAATACTGCTCACGCACCAAGGTCACTTCTAATTGGCCCCACACTCAAACGCAGAGTCTGTCCACGCACACTTCAAACACTTTTAATTGGCTGGTGATTCTCTTGGTTTTCTTCCTTCAGCACCCTGTTTTTCTCCTCTTATCCTCCTGTTTTTGCCAGGTGCTTGTGCTTTTCTCATCCTTAGTATTATCTCCTCAAGGTTGGGGCAGTGTTGCCTGTTTTTCGGCCTTGCAGGCCTTATCATAACTACTTCTAGCTAACAACTATTTCTGTCCTACTCTTATCAATCCTTACAATTCCCCCTTGTAATGAGAAAATTGGATGATTCGTGTCAATAAGATGTGACAACAGGGGGTTGCTGTTAAAAGGGAACAGGTAAATCAATCACTTAAGCTGCTTTGCTCTAATAAAAGCACCAGATCAGGTATAGAAAGGTACCAAATGTATTTTGCCCTGCTGGGGACTTGGCCCTCCAGGACATCATCCCTGCTCCCACTGGATACAGGCCTGGCTGAGGCCTGAGTTGTAAATGTCCTCATAAATCCTAGTTTAGTAGCCTTGTAAACTGTAGTTTGTTTTACATAGCCGTAAACTGTGTCTTGTCTTACATAGTTGTAAGTTGTGTTTTGTTTTACATAGTTGTAAACTGGGCTTTGTCTTACATAGTTGTAAGTTGTGTTTTGTTTTACATAGTTTGTCTTACATAGTTATAAGCTGTGTTTTGCCTTGCATAATTGTAAGCTGTAGCCTGTCTTACACAGCCTTGAGAGTTATCAAGGTTCTCATAAATCCTGTGTAGTCTTGGTCTTTGTAGATAAGGGAAACTAACTCCCAGACAGGGAGGAATACAGGACAGCCTCCCACACACAAGCCAGGTCACACCAACCCTGTGATTTCATCGCAACTCATCATTTTGAGACAAGAGGTAAAAAGTACACTGAGGGGAAGACTGGGGGCCTTCCTCCTGAACACCCCGGCCCACGGCCACCAGACACCAGTGCGCAAGTGCCAAAGGGAGGAGACCTATGATAATGAGTCCCTGGACCTGATTATAATAATCCAACCTCACATAATGAATATGTAGTTAATGCTGTTGGATATGCATGATTTAGTGTGATAAATGCCTGCGTGCCTGACATCTTGGTGTGCGTGTTGATGGAGTGCAGTCTCCCCATGCACCAAGCGCTGCTTGCTCATTCCCCATCACTAATAAATTTTTATTTTTCTATTTAAAGACTATTTTGGTCTCATTTATAACACCCTTTTTTATTTTGCATAACGTGACCTTGTTCTCAGAGGTATAGTTGCTATATGATATGGTTCTATTCCTAAACCTATAACAACCATAACTATTATAGCTACAATTATCCCCAATGCACTTTGTTTCCCAATACTAACTATCGCTATTGTAAATCACTTATGACTATACTATTTTTACTATATATTCTTCTTACTTATTCTTCTTATTCTTTGTGCTGGTTTGAGTGAAAACAGAACTATTTCTGTTCAGTAATTTTACTTTTCAGCTCGGTTCTTTTAATTAACTGCACTTTCTGAAGTTAGCAGCCTGTTTTCACAGACAGTGTCTGCTTCTAGCAGTGATAACACCTTATGTTTAGAGTTACTACCAAGGATTGGTATGCAGACCAAGGCCACTGCTGGGTCCTGTGTACCACATTGGGGGGTGCAGAAAGTGAAAGGCTGCACTTTCAGGGAGGAGTGGACAGGACGGGTGAATCTAAACTGACCAGCAAGGTATTCCATCCCATATACGCCATATTTGGTCTAGAGCTGAAGGACCCGAAGGGTCTCTGGGCTCTTCTCTCCCCTCTTGGACTGCTTTGCCAGTTTTTGCTTGGCTTGCCTTGGGTCCTCTTTCGGTTCCTTCCTCGGAGCACCCAAGGAGGACTCTGTCCATTCTGCCTTCGATCTGATCTGCATGTTCCTGAACACGGTACCAGAATCCAGCTCCTGAACACAGCTCCGTGCCTCCACAGCATCAGTGGTGACGGTGATGTAATTACCATCAGGGGGGTTGGGTTCGATACTGGTTTTGTATATATTCCATTTTTATAATTATTAATTTCATTTTCATTAAAGCTGTTCTAATTTCCTTTTCTAATTGCTAAGTCTCTCTCCCTTATTCCCTTTCTCTTTCCCCTCTGGGGAGGGAGGGGGGTTAACAGAGAGCATCTGTTATAGGTCTAAGGGGCTGCCCTGACCCTAAACCGTGACATTCTTCTAGATATTATTCTTACTATATATTCTTACTTATCCTTATTATTACTTATTCTATACTTAATTATTCTCATTCTTAGCCTTCTATATATTATTCTTAGTATATATTCTTACTTATACTATTCTTAGTTATAATTATACTATTTCTGAATACTATTCTATTACACTCATTCAAGACTATTTTTACTGTTATTCTATTATGTTGCGGTATTCGTTACTGCTTTCTTACTGTACTACATAGACTGTTCACCATCCTCGTTTAGGTTCTGATCTTCCTCATTGCTTACGACGTTGATGCCATCGCTGTTGTGCTTTTCTTGCGTCTTTTTTATTGCTGGTCGGACCCATTTTGCTGGTATCCATCGTGGTCCTGTATCTGTGGAAACACAATCATACCCTCGACCCCACGGTATTAACTCCACTGGTCCTTTCCAACAGTTTTCTTTTACAACTTTCCATATTACTTTTGGGTTTATTCCCCAATCTTGCTCTCCAGCCAAACCTCGGATATGCTTCATGATCAGTGGATATTCCTCTTTTTCTGCTAAAGACAGATAATTTAGTACATA
Source organism: Todiramphus chloris collaris (assembly GCA_025345505.1). Classification (NCBI taxonomy): domain Eukaryota; kingdom Metazoa; phylum Chordata; class Aves; order Coraciiformes; family Alcedinidae; genus Todiramphus; species Todiramphus chloris. Next base: position 13,484 of record JANVCC010006669.1, on the reverse strand, counting down.
AACAGCTTTCTCCAACCTTGCTCCTGGTGCTAATCCTACTTCTCCCGTTCTTTGTTTATTCATCATGGCCTTTAAGGTTTTATGTGTACTTTCAATGATTGCTTGTCCGGTAGAATTCCCTGGCATGCCAGTGATGTGCCTAACTCCCCACGTTTGCAGAAATGATTGAGTCTTGCTAGCTATATATGCAGACTCATTGTCCGTTTTGATTGACTGAGGAACACCCAAGATCGCAAAGCATGACCGCCAATGACGTATGACTGAGGCAGCATTTGTCGATGTCATAGCTGTGGCCCACACTGCTTGTGAATAAGTATCTATTGTAACATGGACATACTTTAGATGGCCAAATTCTCCATATTCTGTAATATTGGACTGCCATAATTGCAGCGGTCCTAGTCCTCTGGGATTTACCCCTTTGTCCATAACCGACAGTTGTTGTTGACAATGAGCACAAGTTGCTACAATTCCACGTGCATCCCCTATTTTTAGACAAAATTGCTTTGCTAACACCCGTGCAGACTGGTGGAAAAATTCATGAGATCGGATCACCTGTTGTAATGTATCTGGAGTAGGAGATGTGGTGGCCCAATCTGGTGCTACTAGGTGATCTACTCTCCCATTTCCCTGTGTTAAACCTTCTACAATACTCTGATGACTTCGTATATGAATAACATAGAAAGGCTGTTCTCTGCATGTTATTAGCTCCCATAGGTTCCTTAGCACTTAACATAACTTTTCATTTTCCACATGTCTCAAATAAGCTCCAAATAACCGTGCTAAAATTCCCACAGCATAACCAGAGTCTGTAATAATGTTTAAAGATTCTTTGGGACACTTCTGAAATACCCTCAGTACACTCGTAACTCCAGTACCTGCAATGAACCTTCTCCCATCACTAATTCTTGCTTCCATTGGCCAGATTCATACCACACTATTCCTGCTCTTCCCTGCTTTTTTCTTGCATCTGTAAACACTGTACGTCCTGCAACCGGCGATTCTGAATAACATGATTTTTCCACCGGGGTAAAGCTGCTGCAAATATTCTGTGTTTAGGATAATGACAATCAATTTTTCGCCCGAACCCTGCTAAAGATATTTGTATTTGATCTTCCCATTGTAACAAATGTAAAACCTGTTGTGCATCAAATGACCAGATAATTTGGTAAGGGACCCTTCCTGCTATGTCAGTAATTCTTTTTCTTGCTTTCATTATGCATCTTGCTACTGCCACATGCTTTGGTGTGACTGTTCAAGACCATGTTACTGGCAAAAACACCCATTCCACGAAAGTGCTTTTTATACAACCTTTCCATCTTTGCACCGGGTTCTAGCCTCCCCCGACCCCATCCATCCATTCCTCTGATTCTTCCTGCTTTTGTTTCTCCCCCACCCCCATTTGCGGAACGCGAGGGAAGAGTGCAGGAAATCAATATGATTAATAGGCAAACTTCGTTTATTGTCACACTTGCAGCTACTTATATACTATTATGCTAATCACTAATACATGATGATTGGAGTACACACAAGTTATACATATTTATGATAGTTCCCATAGGTCCATTCAAGAAGTCACACTCTCCCTACGACCACCCCTTGATGGTCCCAGCTGCTACATAGCTCCTCTTTCCGTTGACCAAAACATCCTGATATCATCTTATGCTGATATAACGTCCCTCTTTCTGTTAACCAAAGCATCCTATTATTATCCTAAAGTTCCTCCTCAAGGACATCCTGTCCCTGCAGCTGGGCTAGGCCTCACGCCTAGCTTCTGCTAATATATCTTGCAGTGAGCCCTGGCCCTTGTTCTCAGGCCATTCCCCAACAATTCCCCCTTTTTCTTTTTGGACAAGCCAGGCGGCATGGGTAAATTTCTCCATGCTCCGGGAGATCATACCGCTGACGCACTGCAAGAGATACGGGACAAACAGAAGCAAGACGACGATGACCAACATCACAACCAGGCCCTGCTTAACTAGATCAAGTCACCAACCTGTTAACCCCCAACCTTTCAGCCACCCGTCCAAGCCATCAGTGATCCTTAGTTTCTTGACTCCATCCTTTAAAGATTGCATACTCCTGTGGATAGACTCAGAATGATCAGAAAGGTTCATACAACACATCCCTTCAAATTCCATACAACCGTGACCCTGGGCTAACAGTAAAAAATCAATGGCAGCTCTATTCTGTAAAGTAGCGTGTCAAATGCTATCTACATCGGCTAATAGTCCTGCAACAGCTATAGAAGTGGCCTTGGTCTGTTTACTGAGCCAACATCCTAATTTTTTTAGCGTGGCCAATGCTTGTGCTGCAGCTACACCAGGAGCAAGAAATGAAGCAGCAATGATTTTTTCAGCTGACCAAAAATCAACATCATCTTTACAGTCCTGATTAAAAGCGTGTGCAGCCCTCTTGCTATGGTGCCGTGCAATGCTCAATATCGTACTAGTGTTAGGTGTCAATAGTGTTAGTCTCCCTAAAGAACACGGTCCCCCCGATATTCGAGAAGGTATCCTGGGCCATGCGCGATCCCCACAGAACAAAAACATCCCCGGGGGTAGTATCAGTGGGACATAGCTGGATTTCGACCAATTGGTTGCAGTATAATTACACCATACAAATTGATTCCGGTAAACAGAGATAGAACTGTTAACCGACTGGGGCCTGGCACCTTTCGTAATGGTCTGGCTCCCAGTAAAATTAAACATGTGTTGGGGTGTTGGGGAGTTATTCTGTTTTCCTTCTTCTCTTAAAAAAAATTTTCCTTACTTGTCTGTCAAGGAGGTAAATGGCTGTACTTAAGAGAGACAAAAGGACCTGACCACAGGGGGAGGGGTCCAGCCAGCCGAATAAAGGGGGTTGGGTGGAGCCCCTGGGGCTCTTGTCTTGCTCCCTGCATTCGAGGGGAGGAGAAGCTGCCCTTGTGGTGCAGAGAACTCATCCCCACTGCATCTCCTGCTCTCCTTGCTGCTTCCTGAGGATCCGGTGGGACACCGAGATCAGCTTGGAGAGAGGTCGTCCCTGCTGCGTTTCCTGCTTTGCCTCCTACCCCTGCTGTCTCCCGAGGATCCTGCTGGACACCGGGATCGGCTGCCCAGGGGAGTTCGTGACACAGGCTTTTCGTCGGCCATTGCCACGTGAGGACTGAGCTTGCTCCAGAGCAGCGGGGAGACCATCGCGCCCTCCCTGCTCCCTGGGAGCCACCCAAGAGGTTGGGACTGGGTTCCTTGGTGCTGTTTCCTGTTACTGCCATAGTGATTGTTGTTTGTTTGTCTTGTTATATAGATATCTAATAAAGAACTGTTATTCCTATTCCTTATATCTTTGCCTGAAAGACCCTTAATTTCAAAATTATAAGCATTCAGAGGGGAGGGGGTTGCATTTTTCCCTTCCAAGGCAGGCTCCTGCCTTCCTTGGCAGACACCTGTCTTTCAAACCAAGACAGATTTTGGCGCCCAATGTGGGGCTTGAGGGCATCGAGAGGAAAGGGTGAAAAAAGGAATAACAGTTACTGGGTAATCTAGTTTTGTGTGATGAATACTGCAACCTTGTTAGGCAGTACCATGTGGTCTGGCTTGCCCCGGTTCACATGGCACGTGGTCGTGGCTGTGTTTCTCCCCTTTGTAGCTCCTTTTCTAAACATGGATCCCCTGACTAAGGCTACTGTGGCTGTTATCCAGTTTGCACAGTGGGTTGATAAAGTGAGGAATTCATGGGTTTTCAACTTCCTCTGGAGTGTGGGCACATGGATAAAGGGCTATCATACACTAAGCGTATGTTTCTGTGGTTATATGCAAAATGGTACCTTCTGTGAGGAAATAACACCGTGGGAACTTTTCTCCCAACCTTTCAACCAGTTCTTTGGGCCTACCCCACTGGCTTTCGAAGGGTTATATTTCCTCTAGATACTAACCAAATGTTGTTGGTAGGCCTGCTCTATTTAGAATTCATATTGGCTTGGATAACCACCCAGGTGCCTCCCCCAGAGTCTAGGAGTGCTGCCCCAGAACCTGACATGGCCCCAGTGACTAGAGACCCTGCCCCACAGCCTGGCCCTGCCCCGCAGCCTGACCCTGCCCCGCAGCCTGACCCTGCCCCGCAGCCCGACCCTGCCCCACAGACTGACCCTGCCCCGCAGCCTGGCCCTGCCCCACAGCCTACCTCAGAAACAGACCACCCGAGTTTGGTAGTGGTACTGGTGAAGGAGATACGTGAGATGGGCCAGATGCTGAGGGAATACACCTCCCCAGCTGATGGGAAACCCTCTCCCTGCCCCAAAGAGGGGGAGCCTGATGGTGCAGCAGTGGAACCCACAAATGTTACAACCGTCCAGGTTCCAGCTGAACCACAAGGGCAGCCCCAGCCAGCAGCAGTTGCCCCTGTGCAGAGGAGGAAGTATAAGACCAAATCAGCACACCCAGTTAACGATGATGGGGAACCAGGGCCCTCACAACCAGCAGGAGAGCCAGAGCCTGAAATCATCACTGAGTCCCTGTTGTACGACAGCCTCCGTAATCTGTGAAAAGACATTGTGCGACGGGGGCGTGAGGCTTATACAACCTGGTTACTTCGGGTTTGGGACCTTATGGGCAAAGGCATGCAACTGGATGGGGGTGAAGCGAGGTATTTGGGATCCCTGACCCAGGACCCGGGTGTAGATCAAGTATTTGTGAGGGAGCTAGGGCCCCTTTCTCTCTGGGAGCGGCTTTTAACAAGTGTGAGAGAAAGGTTTGTTCATAGAGAGAGAATGCAGGAGTACCATCATAAAATGCAGTGGAAGACACTCGAGGAAGCAATCCAAGAGCTAAGAGAAGTGGCAGTGTTAGAGGTACTCTTTGGGAGGGATGGACAGCATGATAATGACCCCGACCAAGTCAGGTGCACAGGGCAGATGTTGTGGAACCTGGCAAAACTAGGGCCACAGCAATACGCCACCTTCATTGCAACCATTAATGCTGTGGACAACCGAGAAACAGTGGGCTCCATCTCCAACAGGTTCCGGTATTACGAGAGTATGGTCAATGGCCCGATGAAGGCTCATGTCTCTGCTGTGGTTAGGGACCTCAAGGAGGAGATTGTAGAGGAGGTAAGGAAGAGCATTTCCTGGGTGGCACCATTGCGAGTCACAGACCTGAGAGTCAGAGCCCGACATCCCCCAGCTAGAGAGATAGGGTACACCCCACAAGCTGAGCTGTGGTTCTTTCTGTGCGACCATGGGGAAGACATGAGAAGATGGGATAGGAAACCCACTTCTGTTCTGGCAGCACGGGTGCGTGAACTCAAAAGGGAAAACACTAACCAAAGGGGTTCCACCAGAGTGAAAGTGGCCTCAGCCTCCCGTGACCGAGCTGCCAGGTATTACAAAAGGGAGGATGATATGTCAGATCCCCTAGAAGGAACCTCCCGCACATATGCCCAGGGAAGGAATGATAATCAAGGCTAGAGGGGCCCTGCCTCTGTCCAGGAAGAGGCACGGGAGAATCGGGTCTTTTGGACAGTGTGGATCAGATGGCCTGGCACATCAGAGGCACAGAAATATGAAGCTTTAGTTGATACTGGTGCCCAATGTACTTTAATGCCATCGGGACATGTGGGGGCAGAATCGGTTTCCATTGCTGGGGTGACTGGAGGATCGCAGCAGCTGACCCTGGTGGAAGCTGAGGTGAGCCTGGCTGGGAAGGAGTGGCAGAAACATCCAATTGTGACTGGCCCAGAGGACCCGTGTATTCTGGGCATAGACTTCCTCTGGAGCGGCTATTACAAAGACCCAAAAGGACTCAGGTGGGCATTTGGGATAGCTGCTGTGGAGGCAGAGGGCATTGAGCAATTGAACACTCTGCCTGGACTATCAGAGAATCCTTCTGCAGTTGGGCTCCTGAAGGTGGAAGAGCAGCCAGTGCCAATTGCCACCTCGACAGTGCACTGCCGGCAGTACAGGACAAATTGAGATGCCGTGATCCCCATCCACACGATGATCCGTGAGCTGGAGAGCCAAGGGGTGGCTGGAGACCTACCCTGTGCCTCACGCTACTGCCCGGAACACCATCCTGGGCCTTGAAAAGCAGGTCCTTTGGAGGCATGGTACGCCCAAGAGAATTGAGTCTGACAACGGGACTCATTTCAAGAACAGTCTTATAAAGAGCTGGGCTAGGGAACATGGCATCGAATGGGTGTACCATATCCCTTACCATGCACCAGCAGCTGGGAAGGTTGAGCGGTGCAATGGGCTGCTTAAAACAACACTGAAGGCACTGGGTGAGGGGACTTTCAAAAATTGGGAGATGCATTTAGCAAAAGCCACCTGGTTAGTTAACACCCGAGGCTCCACAAACCAAGCAGGCCCTGCTCAGTGTGAATCCTTGCAAACAACAGACAGGGATAAGTTACCAGTGGTACATAGGAGAGGTATGCTTAGGAAAACTGTTTGGGTAAAATCTGCCTTGAGCAAAGACAAACCTATCTGTGGGGTTGTTTTTGCACAGGGACCAGGTTGCACCTGGTGGGTGATGCAAAAACATGGAGAGACCCGATGCATACCTCAAGGGGACCTCGTTTTAAGGTGAACCACTCATGGCATTGCACTTGTATCCAGTATCTGCATGTATATATGTATATAATTAGGGGTAATGCATGTGTGTATATATTTTAAAGGTTTAAGTTTTATGTAACGTTAGTATGGAAGAATTCGGGGTGGATAATGTTGCGGTTTTGGGGAGTTATTCTGTTTCCCTTCTTCTCTTAAAAATTTTTACTTGTTTGTCAAGGAGGAAAATGGATGTACTTAAGAGAGACAAGAGAGGTTGGGACTGGGTTCCTTGGTGCTGTTTCCTGTTACTGCCGTAGTGATTGTTGTTTGTTTGTCTTGTTATATAGATATCTAGTAAAGAACTGTTATTCCTATTCCTCATATCTTTGCCTGAAAGCCCCTTTATTTCAAAATTATAAGCATTCGGAGGGGAGGGGGTTGCATTTTTCCCTTCCAAGGCAGGCTCCTGCCTTCCGTGGCAGACACCTGTCTTTCAAACCAAGACAACATGATACAGGCATCCATTTTTACCTAGCCCAACAGTTCTAGTTCCTGAGGCTCCTGGGTACTAACAGGATACCATGCTGAGGTCGCATCCCACATGTCAACGCCTTGTCTGCTATTATTAGCACATAACTTGGGAAATGACTTTAGTGCCTTCGGGCAGGGCCAAGTGTCCACAGGAGCCCCTACTAAACATGTGAAAAAGGGATTCTCAGGATTGGCCACCGCCAGACACAAAGTATCCTGCCCGGTTTCATTTGCAAGTGTTACCCAGATATTTCGTTTTGGGTGAGGTACCATCCATCCCGAAGTTGCAACGATACTTATAACAAAAATAGGTGTACTCCAGGGGCTGGTGGGTAAACGAACATGGCCTTGTGCCAGCTGCTCTTGCACGAGGGCATGTGCCTGGAAAAGACTTTCCTGTTTCAGCCGCCACTGCTCAACCCACACAGGCTCTTCCATGAGCCATGTTAGTGGAAATGGGAAAGTCCATGCAATGGCCGCCTCCGAAAAGCTGTGCCCGTCGTCAGCATAGCTCCGAGCCGGCTCACTACATCTCGGCCGACAAGGATGAACACCCCCGATGGTAGTGGCATCACGGTTATTGGTACCGTTACCACCTGTCCATCAATCTGCACCATTACGGGAGTGCTCCGCCGGACCGCTGAGGCTCCACCAACCCCCTCTACTGTCCCGGCCACAGTCTGTAGTGGCCAATTCTCCAGCCAGATACTACTGGAAACAATGGTAAGATCAGCCCCAGTGTCCAACAAGGCCCTTATGTTCAAACCTTCCTGTCCCAAAGTTAATGTGATATACATTACAGGCCGAGTATTCATAGGCACAGTCAATAGGGCCATTCCTCCTGTGGACCCAAATCCCTTGCTGCCTCGAGGCGAAACCTGGCCACCGGTGGTGTCCTGGATCAGTTGAGGCAATGGGACGAATGCCAGAATCATCATAGGAAGAAAATGGTTTTGCAACAGAATTTTTTTTTTTTTTTTCTCTCCAGTATAGTCCGCATCAATAAGGCCAGGAATTATTACTAGTCCTTTAATGGCCGCAGACGAGTGGCCTATGAGTAATGCACCATAGCGTTGTCCCCTGCAGGTAAGCGGTCCTTCAACTCCAGTAGGAACACAAGCAACCCGGTTGTCGATCAGTGTTGCATCTAATGTGGTTGCCAGGTCCAGGCCAAGGCTTCTTGCGGTGCTGGGGCGAAGTTTGCTGGCTGGAAAAAGTTCCCTGCTGACATTGGGCCTGATGCCATCGCTGGAGCTGCTATTGGTGTCACCGCGCGGCGGCTCCTCGCGCTCAGTCTCCCGTTTCCCTGCTTCCGGCAGCAGGCTGCTGCAGCATGGCTATCCATTTGGCAGTTGGGGCACCATACGTGTGGCACCCAACAGGTGCGCCGCATATGACCTTGCTGGCCGCATTGGAAACAGTGCAAGCGAAGGCCTCCTTTAGATCTCCCTGACTGCAGCAGAGCAAGGGCTGATAAAACCTGACCTTGACTCTCTTGAATCCTAAGCCCCACCTCCTTCAATGACTCCACTAACATAGCCTGATGGCCCACAGGCACCCTGCTCATTCTCTCCAGCATAGCCTCCACACTGGCATCAGCAGGCATTGTTACCAATATAGATCGAGTAGCAGCGTTCGAATTCTCTAACACGCACTGCCGCAACAGGGCCCCTTTTATATACTCTGGAATATCCGCGCGATTAATTGCCTCCGTTACTCGATCTACAAAAGCAGCAAAGTGTTCTTCTCTTCATTGCTGATGCTAAAATAGGACAGGGTAGGCAGTATAGTCCTAACCTTTCCTAGGGCCATCCGGGCTAACCACATAGCCTCCTTCAATACGTCTGGGCCAAGCGGGGCCTGGTTCTCTAGCATATGGTCCGACCCCCATTAAGCGTTCTACTGTGACACTGTTCAAGGGATCTGCAGGCGCTCTCTGCTCCTGGTTTGCGGCTTCATCACATAGACTATGGCAGTGCGCTTGCCATAGCATTAACTCCGATTGTGACAAAATCATGCACATTACTATTTTAATATCCTCTTGTAATAAGATGTCCGTTCCCCAAATATAGTTAATCATCTGCTTTGCAGGTTCCCCATGTATCCCCATCTCTGTGACGGTACTCCGTAACTAAGACAATAATTTCCAATCCAGTGGGCTATAGTTGGCAACAGGGTTTCCCTACCCATCCTGCGTATATAAAACAGGAAATGCCTGCAAAGAATCTAGATCACGGAGAAGGTCCTGATCTCGGGCATCTATCGCCTCCTTCACAATGGACTGCCAGTCCACTCCCATTACAACAGGGTGTTGCCCTTTCGACCGGGAATTTCCTTCGCCACCCCCTTGCTGACACCGGGCAGCCTCATTTTCGAACTGTGCCTCCTCCTCCGGTTCCACGAATGGTGGGGCCGAAGGAGCACAAGGCGGCAGTGGCGGGGGAAAGTCATCATTAGCGGGCGGATTAGGTGTAATTGTACTAGATACAGGCGGCTCGGGCACATAATCACTCCCCAGTTCTAAATGACCCGGCACTGCCTTGGCCAGCCCCTCCCCCCCCCCGGCAGCTCCTGCCTGGAGGTAAGATCTAGCCTTAGAAGCAACCTTCTGCTCAGCATGGTACTCCTTGAGACAGCTGATTACTGCTCTCCAGGGCCGGCCCAATTTTTTACCTGTTCTATCGTTATCTATCACCTTTGCCCAAAAGAGGTCGCCAAACCCACGCCACTCATCTACATCAAATACTGTATTAGGGTCCCGGAAATACCTTTTCGCTACACCATACATCAATAACCCCGCTAATTCTTTCTTTAAATTAATCTCCTGCACTCCCTGCTTCTCTAAGAAGCATTGCAGAAGTTCATAGGCTGCCTGTCTTTCCATTAGGTTTCACAAGATCTAAGAGTCTGGCCAGTTGCAGCTCGTTACCTTCAGGCAGCCAAGTCGAGCAGCAGGACCTTGTCTCATTAGCAGATTGCCCCAGGCACGGGAGAGTCACAACACCAGCGTTATTACTCCTTCCCCCTCCGGTCCCTGCTCAGAACACCAGCGTTATTACTCCTTCCCCCTCCGGTCACTGCTCACTGGTGCTTCCTCGCTCTTTGCTCCCGTGGTCATCGTCGGGGTCACCATTTGCAGAACGGCGAGGGAAGAGTACAGGAAATCAATATGATTAATAGGCAAACTTCATTTATTGTCACACTTGCAGCTACTTATATACTATTATGCTAATCACTAATACATACTGATTGGAGTACACACAAGTTATACATATTCATGATAGTTCCCATAGGTCCATTCAAGAAGTCACACTCTCCCTACGACCACCCCTTGATGGTCCCAGCTGCTACATAGCTCCTCTTTCCGTTGACCAAAACATCCTGATATCGTCTTATGCTGATATAACGTCCCTCTTTCTGTTAACCAAAGCATCCTATTATTATCCTAATGTTCCTCCTCAAGGACATCCTGTCCCTGCAGCCGTGCTAGGCCTCACGCCTAGCTTCTGCTAATATATCTTGCAGTGAGCCGTGGCCCTTGTTCTCAAGCCATTCCCCAACACCAATCTCTGGTGGATCAGTCAATCGTCTCATGCCCCGATATCTGTCCCAATACCTGTCCAAGTATCTGTCCCGATATCTGTCCTGATATCTGTCCGAGTCTGAGATCTTATACAAAATTTACAATATATCTTTTAGCTGTGCTCCTTGCCACGTGAGCTCGTGGTGAAGATCTTTCCCTTGGAGTTCCTGTTCAGGCGGTGGAGGCAGCGGGCTTTCTGGCAGGGGGGGGAAAAGCAGCACGTCCGGTGATGGAGGTGGGGGCGGCGGTGTGGGGGTGGAGGCCAGCGGGGGCGGTGGTGGGGGAGTAGCGGCTGGTGGGGGCGGTGCGGGGTGGGGGTAGAGGCTGGCGGGGGTGGTGGCAGGGGGGTAGGGGCCCTCGGGAGGGGATTAAGGAGTGGAAGGTAAGGGGGGGTTTGCAGGAGAGTCATTTGCAGGGTGGGAATTAGCCTTGCCTTGCCTGATGGTGTAGGCTGTGGAGGGTCGATTTCCATTTCAGTAGGGGCTGAGGGGATCACAGGGTAAGGCGGGACTGACGAAAATTTAGCGAACTCGAGCTCATTATCACCCCCAAAGAACCTCAGTGCATCCGTGGGGCATGCTAATGAAGTTGGTTGAGAAGCAGCTTCGGTGGCAGTTGCGATCTTACGCTCCGCCTTTAAGTCTGCTAAAGTATTGACTCTCCGCTTCCAGGTGCGGCTCATGGCCACCGCATTCTGAGACCCATTAGTCACTGAGTCCCATAAGTCTTTTCCTACTTCTTTCCATATATCCACATCAAAAACTGCACTAGACTCTTTAAAATGTACTCTTTTATGTCCCCAGGTGTGGTGGGTTGACCCCGGCACGGCACCAGGTGCCCACCAAGCCCTTCTATCACTCCCCCCGAACCCCTTCAGCACAGCACGCAGGGAGAGAATGAGACGCAAAGCACAGGGGTGTGGGTTATGATAGATAAGGTGTTATTTTCTACTTCCCGTCCACAGGCGATGTCGGGCCAAGTCCAGGAAGCAGGGCTCAAAGAACACGAAGCAGCCGCTTGGAGGACAAAGCAGAATGCCCCCCAATCCTCCTCCTGCCCTCTCCCTTTATAGATGAGCTGATGTCATATGGTATGGAATAGCCCACTGGTCAGCTCAGGTTGGCTGTATCTTCTCCCCCATCCTGCCCCCCATCCTCTGGTGCCATGTGAGCACTGGCAGTCATAACACGAGTGTGTTATCAACACCCTCCAGCTCCCAGTGCTGCAGCATGAGGACTGGATGGGGAAAAGCAGCTCAGCCAGACCCACTACAATCTCCACCCCTTATTCCATACCATTTGCGTCATGCTCAAGCCCCACATAATACATACTTAAGCCATCTCTAAACCCAACCAATACATTATCATCAACTACTATCCCCAGTCCTTTAACAGATAGTTCCTCATTCCATGAGATTCCTTCACTCAATGACTTGGGTCTCATCTGTCAAGGTGGATGTTCTTGATAGAAGCAGTATGTCTGATTGTTGGGCACCAACACCGGCTAGATCTTGGTCCTTCACCAAATTCACTTTCTGTTATTCCATCTCCTTCTACAGCATCACTTCCTGCAACATACAACTCACATTCCAGATTATCTTTCTGCCAAGGTCAAATCTCCTTGAGGTACACACTGGGTCTCACCATCCTCTCGCATTACCCACCAGGTATATCCAGGTCCTTGAGCAAAGACAATCCCACGAATGGGTTTGCCTTTTCCGAAGGGTCGAGCTATCCACACTGCCTTCCCCAACCACCACCCGGTGTGCACTACAGGGACGTTATCTCCTCCCACAACAGGCAGGGGTTTTGTTTGGGCAGGGCCAGGACGGCTAACAGATCCTCTGGTGTTAACTAACCAGGTGGCCTTTGCTAGATGTTTGACCCATTGTTTAAAGGTCCCACCCCCTAATGCTTTTAATGTGGTTTTTAAAAGCCCATTGTACCTTTCAATCTTCCCAGAGGCTTTTGCATGATAAGGGATGTGATACACCCACTCGATGCCGTGCTCCTTGGCCCAGGCATTCACGAGACTATTTAGGAAATGAGTTCCATTATCTGATTCAATTCTTTCTGGAGTACCATGCCGCCACAAAATCTGCTTTTCAAGGCCCAGGATGGTGTTCCGGGCAGTGGCATGGGGCACTGGGTACGTTTCCAGCCACCCAGTGGTTGTTTCCACCATTGTAAGTACGAGGCGCTTACCCTGGCGGGTTTGTGGGAGAGTGATGTAGTCAACCTGCCAGGCCTCTCCATGGGCATCCACGTGGCGCACCTTCACCACCAGGTTCTCTACCCGAGCAGAAATGTCCATCCACAGCCCAGCGGCCCAGATGGGTTTGCCTTTGCGCTGCCAGTTGCTCCGTTTCCACTGCTGCAACCACCCCCACAGGGCGTTTGCCACCATCCAGGAGTCAGTGTAGAGGTAGAGCACTGGCCACTTTTCTCATTCGGCAATATCTAGGGCTAGTTGGATGGCTTTCACTTCTGCAAACTGACTGGATTCACCATGTCCTTCGGCAACTCCAATGACTTGTCGTAGGGGACTCTACACAGCAGCCTTCCACTGTCGATGTTTTCCCACAATGCGACAAGACCCATCAGTGAACAGGGCGTATTGCTTTTCATCATCTGATAATGTGTTGCATGGTGGGGCCTCCTCAGCACGTTTCACCTCTACCTCTGGCGACATCCCAAAATCTTTGCCTTCTGGCCAGTTTGTGATCACTTCCAGGATCCCTGGGCGACTGGGGTTTCCTATTCGAGCCCGTTGTGTTATCAATGCAATCCACTTGCTTCATGTGGCATCAGTTGCATGGTGTGTAGCTGGGACTCTCCCTTTGAA
>JANVCC010006658.1:0-26307 GCA_025345505.1 Todiramphus chloris collaris | reverse complement strand
AATTAAATAAGGATGAGTATGAAGGTTCACCTAGCTTAGAGGTGTCACCGAGGCTAAGTTAAAATATGCCTTGTATCGAAGCAACTTCAGTAAAGAAAAAAAGATGTGCCCTCATCATAGGGGACACACTTCTGGAGTGGAAAACCCTATCTGCAGACTGCACCCACTTCTTGGGGTAAACCTGTTGCTTCCTTGGGGCCAGGATTAAGGACATAAAGAGAAAACTTTCAGCCCTTGGATTACTACCTGTTAATTTCTCAAGTAGGCAGTGATGAACTTAAATCAAGAAGTCCATGGGCAATGAAAAGAGACTTCAGGCCCTTGAAATGGCTAATTAAGGGATCAGGAGCACAAGCAGTGTTCTCCTCTATACCATCAGTTACAGAGAGTGATGAGGGGTAAACAGGAAGAGCCACCAGATGAATTCCTGGCTTTGGGCCTGGTGTTACTGGCAGGACTTTGGGTTCTTTGACCACAGGTTGGTCTATAAGACACCAGGCCTGCTGGCAACAGATGGGGTAAACTTGGGGCAAAGGGGGAAAAAGGATCCTGGGACAAATATTAGAAAGGCTTGTTGAAAGAATTTTAAACTAAATTCAGAAGGGGAGAGGGATGAAACTGGGCTTGCTAGAGAGGAGCCTGTGTGTGGTATGCCAGTTATTGTGGGATGGTGTACTCCCAAGTCTTTCAGTCTGCAGTCTCAGTAGAGGTGGGGGATGATGATCCAAGTGGCAGCAAAAACACAGGGCTCATTGTTAAGTAAGTAAACACAGAAGCGGCTGAGAATGGTCAGGCAAGAATTAGGGCTTGTCCCCCCAAAACAGTGTCAGGATCATTAGCCCAGCTGAAGTGCCTCTACACCAGTGCACACAGCATGGGCAATAAATAGAAGCTGGAGGCCACTGTCCAACAAGAAAACTATGACATAGCTGCCATCACAGAAACCTGGTGGAATGACTGGCACAGATGAAGTGCTGCAAACAGTGGCTGCCAACTTTTCAGAAGGGATAGGCAAGGAAGAAGAGGTAGTGGGGTGGGCCTCTACATTAGGGAGTCATATGAATGCCTACAAATGAATTAAAGTGATGATAGGGTTGAGTCTCTATGGGCAAGAATGAGGGGGAAGGCCAACAAGGCTGGTAACATGGTGGTCTATAACAGACCATCTAGTCAGGATGAAGAGGTGGATGAAATATTCTCTAAGAAGTGGCTGAGAGAGGTTTTGCAATCGTTACCCCTTGTTTTTATGGGGGACTTCAACTTTCCAGACGTCTGCTGGAAATACAATACAGCAGAGAGAGAACAGTCCCGGAGGTTCCTGGAGTGCACAAAAGATAACTTCCTGACACAGCTGGCGAGGGAGCCAATGAGGGAAGGTGCACTCCTGGATTGTGAACAGAGTGGGACTTGTGGGGGAAGTAATGGTTGGAGGCCATCTTGGGCACAGCGATCATGAAATGGTAGAGTTTTCAGTTCTTGGGGAATTACTGATACCCCCCTCTTTGGAGGGGGGGGGGGGGAGACGTGTGTGTGTCAGTAAAACTGCCACCTTGGACTTCCGGAGGGCAGACTTTGACCTGTTCAGGAGACTGATTGACAAAGTCCCTTGGGAGGCAGTCCTGAAGGATAAATGAGTCCAGGAAGGATGGACATCCTTCAAGAAGGAAGTCTTAAAGGCACAGGAGTGCGGGACATCTAATCGAAAAGGGACACATGGGCAATCCAAACTATAACCCACTGCTTAAAGGATAACAAGCTGGAGGTCGACGGAAGGACAGTAGATGGCGCACGTGACAAGGAAGAGGAGACGCACAGCACAGTTCCGAGTATGAAAAGATACCACTGCAGAATGCTTGCCGCTTGACCGCTTGCCTAGGACCAATCAAGAAAGGACGTGTGGACAGTTTCTGGACAGCATATTATAACCAATTACGAGTTGCTTTGCGCGCATGGCTAATTGCTTGAGCTATATAAACCGGGTGTGATGCTCAATAAAGGGTCGTCTACTCTGATCACATTGGTCGTGTGTGGTGTCCTGATTCCTCCGCACGGGAGCAGCTGCCCCAGTGTGACAGGCCTGTGCGGGAGAGATCAGCCTGACCGAATAGAGAGCTTTGGCTGGAACTCGCAACAACAGTGGAGTTCATGGCCTTTGGAAGAGGGGGCAGGCCTCTCACGAGGACTACAAGCACGTAGTGAAGCTATATAGGGTGAAAATTAGGAGAGCCAAAGCCCAACTAGAACTCAACCTGGCTACTGCTGTTAAAGACAGTAAAAATGCTTCTAATATTAGGGAGAGTCCCTTATTGGGTGCAGGGGAAAACATAGTGACAAGGGATGAGGAAAAGGCTGAGGTGCTTAATGCCTTCTTTGCTTCAGTCTTTAGCAGTAGAACTAGTTGTTCCCTAGACTACTAGCCCCCTGAGCTGGAAGACAGGGAGCAGGGGAAGAATGATACCTTCACAGTCCAAAAGGAAATAAGTCAGTGACCTGATGCACCACTTAAACATACACAAATCGATGAGGCCACATGGGTTACGCTCAAGAGTACTGAAGGAGTTGGCAGATGTGCTCACCAAGTCTCTCGCCATCATTTACTGGCAGTCTTGGATAACTGGGGAGGTCCCAGTGGACTGGAGTGTAGTAAATGTGACTCCCACCTACAAGAAAGGCCTTCAAGAGGATCTGGTGAATTACAGATATGTCAGTCTGACCTCGGTGCTAGGGAGGATCACAGAGCAGATCAACTTGAGTGCCTTTATGCACCATATACAGGACAACCAGGGGATCAGAGGCAGTCGGCATAGGTTTATAAAAGGCAGGTCCTGCTTGACAAACCTGATCTTCTTCTATGACAAGATGACCCACCTAGTGGATGAGGGAAAGGCTGTGGATGTTGTCTATCTGGACTTCCATAAAGCCTTTGACACTGTTTCCCACAGCATTCTCGCGAAAAAAACTGGCTGCTCATGGCTTGGATGGGTGTATGCTCTGCTGGGTGCAACACTGGCTAGATGGTTGGGCCCAAAGAGAGGTGGTGAATGGAATTAAATCCAGTTGGTGTCCAGTCACAAGTGGTGTTCCCCAGGGCTCAGTACTGGAGCCTGTTCTGTTTAATATCTCTGTCAGTGATCCGGATGAGAGGGTTGAGTGCACCCTTAGTTTGCAGACAGCACCAAATTAGGTGGGTGTGTTGATCTGCTTGAGGGCAGAAAGGCTCTGCTGAGGGATCTGGACAGCATGGATCAACGATCAATGGGCTGAGACCAACGGTATGAGGTTCAACAAGGACAAGTGCTGGGTCCTGCACTGTGGTCACAACAACTGCATGCAACGCTACAGGCTTGGAGGGGAGTGGCTGGAGATCTGCATGGTGGAAAGGGACGTGGGGGTACTGACTGACAATTGGCTGAATATGAGCCAGTAGTGTGCCCAGGTGGCCAAGATGGCCAACAGCATCCTGGCTTGTATTAGCAATAGCGTGTCAAGCAGGACCAGGAAGTTGATTGTCCCTCTGTGCTCAGAATTAGTGAGGCCACACCTTGAGTACTGTGCTCAGTTTAGGGAACCTCAATACAAGAAAGACATCAAGGTGCTGGAGTGGGTCCAGAGAAGAGCAACTAAGCTGTTGAAGTGCCTGGAGAACAAGTCTTATGAGGAGCGACTGAGGGAACTGGGGCTGTTTAGTCTGAAGAAAAGGAGGCTGAGGGGAGGCCGCATTGCTCTCTACAGCTACCTGAAAGGACATTCTAGAGAGGTAGGCGCTGGTCTCTTCTCACATGTAACTAATGATAGAACAAGAGGGAATGGCCTCAAGCTGCAGCAGGGGAGATTTAAACTGGACACTAGGAAAAAAATTTTTCACTGCAAGGGTTGTTGGGCATTGGAACAGGCTGCCCAGGGAGGTGGTTGAGTCACCATCCCTGGATGTGTTTAAAAGCCGTATAGATGTGGTGCTTGGGGATATGGCTTAGTGGTGGACTTGGTAGCGTTAATGGTTGGACTTGATGATCTCAAGGGTCTTTTCCAACCTAGATGATTCTATACTGTGCTGAAAGAAGACCTGGAGCTCATTATCAGTAGGATGCACTCATGTCTTTCCAACACTGAAGTCAAGAAAGCTGACCCATATTGATCCAGTTTGCCACTGATTTAACCTGCCATCACACTTTTCCCTCTCTTACCCCGCCACTGTGGACTCAAACACTGAACTGTCATATCACAATGGCCTCTGCAACATTATTGGGCAATGGCACTTGGGAGCATTTTTTTACCCAGCAGTTTCTCCAAGATTCTTTGTCTAGTACAAGCTAGGTATCTGAAGAGAAGATAAACTCCCAAATACAGAATTCTTAGTGATTACAGGTCTATTTCTCATTGGCCTTGTTCTCTCTTCAAACAGCAGCTAAAAAAAAACATGTGATTTACTAAACCAGGGCAGAAGGAGTACAACTCAAGAGACTGGCTCCAGCCACACAGTGATTGTCTTTGACAAATAAAGGACACTTAAGTACCTCTGAGTGGCCTTGACTACAGCATTTCAAGGAGCTGTTCCCATAAGGCCTTTTCCCCTGATTTTATGTAACAACCAAGGTAAAGCTATTTTCTGGGTCTTGAAGTGAGGGGGACAGCTTTCTGCTTGAAAGATAACGAAGCAAGTTGAGCAGCCATTGTTATCCTGGGGCCTCCTGAGATAAACAGCAGACAGGACATTGAGGCCTTGAGGCTTGACAAGCTTTATGGGCCTTAGCTCATCTTGCGTGGCTTGTAGATAAGGGAAACTAACTCCAAGACAGGCAGGAATAAAGAAGAGCCTCCCACCAGTCCTGTGATCTCTGACCCATCGCAACTCTGCATTTTGAGACAAAAGGTGAAAAGTACACTGTGAGGAAGACTGAGAGCCTTCCTCCCAAAGACCCCCGAAGACCCCGGCCCACGACCACCAGATGACATTGCACAAGTGCCAATGGGAGGAGGCCTATGATAAGGAGTTCCTGGAACTGATTATAATAATCCAACCCCATATAATGAATATGTAACTAACTCTGTTAATTACGCATGCTTTGGTGTAATAAATACCTGCTCGATGGGTGCAAGTTAGGAGGAACGATCCCCCTTGCACCTGGCGCCGTAATAAACATACCTGCTTTATAACCTTTTATGGGTTGTAGAGTTTGTTTTCCGCATGTCAGTCTCACGGTTCAGCCAGAAATCCAGGAGAAACACAAGACCTAAATTATAGAATCATTTTGATTGGAAAAGACCTTCAAGATCACTGAGTGCAAGCATTAAACTAACACTGCCAGTCCCACCACTAAACCGTGTCACTAGGCGCCTCCTTTGTATGTCTTTTAAATACCTCCAGGTAACTCCACCACCTTCCTGGCAGCCTTGGTCTTGTTGAACTTCATGCCATTGGTCTCAGCCCATCGATCCAGCCCATTCAAGTCCCTCTGAAGAACCTTCCTACCCTCCAAGTATATTTACACTCCCACCCATCTTCATATCATCCAGGAACTTACCGAGAGTGCACTCAATCCCATCATCCAGATAACTGATAAAGATAATAAACAGAACAGGCCCCAGTACTGAGCCCTGAGGGACACACTTGTGACTGACGGCCATTTGGAATTAACTCCATTCACCACTAATGTGGTGAATGTTTCTGAGTGGCAAAAAAAACTGGGACAAATCTTGTGTAATAAAGCTGTACCATGTTAGATCGTTATTAGGCATGAGGAACTATTTCTGAACGGCAACGAGATCCAAACACTGATTGTCTGGAAAAGGAGGATCCCTTTACAGGAGGTAGCAAGAGAAAAAAGACAAACAATTTACCAGGAATGCTTCAAAAAGAACACTTTAGAAGGAATTAATTCTGCCTTGAACAGGTACAGGCTAGTTCAGCAATTGTCTAACCTTATAGAATAAATGTCAACCATCCCATCCACATGCCCTGAGTCATAACTTTTGACACTCAAGGGTAAACAGCAATGCAGTTGTCCTGGGACTTTAACACAGCTGTAGGAGTTGCACTTCTCTCTGGGATGTTTGTCTTATGAGATCTAAGAAGATGTCTGTCTTTCCTGTGTACACAAATGGATAAACTCAGTGCTTTCATAGCAGACAAGCCTAGACAATATGCTTTCACACCGCCTCATCTTGCGGCACTATGGGACTACAGTTGCTTGATTTGCACTGACAGCATCAAGCCTCAGGCTTCCCCCATACTGCTTCCTCTGCCTCTGTGACCCCCAGTATGGACCTCAGGGGCAAAGTACACAGCTCTGGCATCTCCACTGTCAACGCTCTATCCTGTCTGTTACCATCTTGTGCCTGTAGTCCCCTACACATCATCTGCCTCCACCATCCCATGCCTGTAGTCTTCTAAACAACATCATGTCTCCACTTCTCAAGGCCTCTGCTGTCATACCAAATCTGTATTTCTCTACACAACATCATTATTTTACAGTGATAAAACCACACAACACCAAGCAAAAATGAAACAAACGAGCAGCTGGACACTCAGAAATACTGCTGTTACATCTAAATCAGGTGAAATAAGCTGCAGGCACATTTGTTAAATCCAGGTAAAGCAAGCTTGGTAGTAACTTACCACCAAAGACTACAAAGGTTATGACCTGTTACTAGCAGTGGCAATACCATACTATAGGGCTACACAATAACACAGTACAACATAACACCCCAAAACACCTATGGATCAGAAGGTCTTCTGGCCCAGATTCTCATGGCATATTATGGCCAGAAGTGGATATCTGCAGGACAGTTCAATAACTGGGGGGTACAAGAAACAATCCTTCCTCAGAATGTTCGTCCAGCTTCCAAAAATATGTGTGTCAGGGCTTCCATCAATGTTCAATAAAATCTACATGTTCCAGGGCTACTGGCATAAACATTGTTTCCAGTTTCAAAATAGGGAAGAAGAAAGCTAAGGATCGATCTTAAAGTTATTACTTACATTCCTTTCAGGGGGAAATAATAGGAGCTGTTTGTCACTTTTCCACGTCAGTGAGATCATGGAAAGAAGACCTGTTTGGAGTTCACTGACTGCTGATTTTATATCTAAGCAGTGCCAGGAACTGCACACAGGCTTTTGGCTGTATTTAACCCATGTCCACCTTGAGTCTTACCAATAAGCAGTAACAGCTCAGCAGAGAAGACAGGCAGAAATAGCCAGGGCCTATATTTCACTGCTCATCTGCAGATCTTTGCAGGCAGGAGAACCAAAGTCTGTTTTTCCCTATCAAAGCCCTGAATTTCAATCAGGAATATCATGCCAGACTCATTGCTGCACTTGAATTTGACCTGAGATTAAGGCACCATCTTTAATACACATAATCTCTTTGCTTCTTTAAACCATCCCTCTGTCCCTACTGTCAGTCCCTGTTTGGATTTCTTTACCAACATACATGTCTGTGTAGGTTCCAAGTTGCTGAGGTCCCAAATCTCCTCTTCACTTTTTTTAGACAAAGAACGTAATTATAATAGAAAGTTCAATGTTTCAAAAATCACTTTCAGAAGAAATCTCTCTGTGTAACTGAAATCACAAAAGACCTGAGTGTTATTTATTCTGTATTTTTGTTCTGAGACAAGAAATAGTAACCTGTGAGGAAGGCAACTTCTAGTTCTTACACAGGCAGCTTCATACAGTCTGTGAATGAGGTGGTTTGTATCCAAAGGCATTTCACACACATATCAACTGAAGTATCAGAAGTCACAATCGCAGAAGGATATAAATGTCCTGGATATAAAATACAATAAAGTGTGGTTGCCATGGTGAATTTTCACCACAATGCACATTTCCAGATACTTGAGAATAATGATTCAGAAGTTAAAATGCAAGGCGCTGTTTCAGAGGAAGGTATTACTAAAAAACCTTTTTTTTCCTCTTTGTTAAATATATATATATGTGTTTGTTTGTTTTTTTTTTTTTTCCCCTAGATTGTCTCACCTGATTTACCATGGCAGCTTAGAAAAATAGCCTGAATGTACTTTAATCTCTTATTTGTAAAGAAGAAAATTCACTCTTTATACTTCTGCCAATGGACCTCAGTTTCCTGAGTCTATGAGCTTTCAGGAAGTTTACCCCATGGAAAGACTTCAGATATATCTAGTATTCCTTGGGCATGACATAAAACTTGTATGTATTGTTCACTTGAAGAATAATAAAGTATAACAAATAACAGTTCCTTTTGAAAGGAACATCAAGATTGTTTAACTTAGAAAAGTGACAACCTGAGGACAAACCACTGTTTCCCTTCAGAGAAAAGATGGGATTCGAGTACAGTAATAACAGGAATCAGTTGTAACAGTGAGAACTGTACTCTAAGTGTGACCTTGTCACTCATCCAGACTTGTGTGATGATCCACCTCCTTGCAAAATTCATAAAGTTGTCTAAACAGTTTCACTGAAGACATATCCTTCTGTGTTACTGGGACTTCCCAAGGTGTAACTTTGCATCCTGACTGGCCACTGAAGGATGACCAGAGCTAATGTGATAAGCTGTATGTGTGAAGAGGCTCCTGCCAAATGCAAATTTGCATGGCCATAACCATAACAGCTGCATATTCCTCTGACATTTGCCAACATGGGTGAGGATGTGATCCATCTACCTGAGCAGAACACTTCTTTTGTCTCATCCTGCATCAGAGTGCTGCTATCAGGAATAGAAATACAGGATAGGAGTCTCTTCTCAAAAACAGGAATTAGGGTCACTATTTGCAGGTCAGTGGCAAGCCACTACTTTATGTCCCAACAGTTCTGCATAAACAGGTAACTCTCCTGTGGTGTTCCTCTGAGGAGCACTTGCTTTCCTTTAGCAAACGTCCTCAGCACATGTAGGTGCTGCACACCCCGTAATCTTCAAAGTTCCTATGTCAAAGATGTGATGAGTGGGAAAAGGAGAGCCTCACTTTGTTGTGCTGTTTCACTCAGTGCTGTGTGACTGGTGCAGAGATGAAAGGAAAGACAAGCTCAGTCCTTCACAGAGTTGTTATTCTGTTCATGAAGTCATCTTCAATACCCATGTCCTTCCTGGCAGAGATCTACTCAAGAATGTACAATAGGTTGTCAGCATGTGTAAGAGCAGCCCTTTCCCCAAATATCCCTAAACTGAAGCATTTTCTTGTGAGTTGCCTTTGGCCTTGACTTGTCAAGATGCACGCATCCAAGGAGATTTTTCAGGCTCCTCACAGGAAGGCAGCATAAGCCCATCTCATTGCAAAGGAAAGCTGATGGAATCACACTCCCATGAACAAGTGTCTCACACCAGCAAGAGAGAGTCAAGATAGAAGGAAATGAGGTCACTTTACAGTTTCCACAGTGGCATCCTGTTTTGTGCAGAACTGTGCCTTAGCTGAGTCACAATTTGGTGTCAGGGTTACACTTACCTGAGGAGTGATTTGCCAGGTTCAGCACTTTTCTTTGGCTGGTGTCTGTAGAAGAAAAAGGAGAAGAGACAGGGAGATCACAGACTTGCCAGGTTTAGTCCCAGATGGGAGCTGAGCATCACAGGGCTGCTCACTCACCCTAGTCCCCCAAAGTGGGATGGGAAGGAGAAGAAGGAGGAAAAAAAAGCAAAACTCTGTGGGTTGAAATAAGGAAAAATTAATGGAACAATGCAAAATGAGAAGAAACAGTAAAAACAGTAACAGTATTAAAACAATATATAAAGTGACTGAAATAAAACACACCAAAACATCCAGACCTACACCAAAGGCCTGACCTCAGTCCCATTGCCTTCTTTGATTGTCTATCCTGGTGTGGCCCCCACCCAACTTCTGGTGAAAATTAAACCTATCCTAGCCAAAACCAGGACAACAACAAAGTCTCAGTCAGAGATCAAAGGACCAACACTGCAGAAAACAGAAGGGAAAAGAGTTGTGTAATACTTGAACAGCCAGTTTGAGAGATTTTGGGAAAGACTATACAGGACAACTATTTGAGTAGCGTAGCAATACCGTTGACGTGTCACCATGGCATCTAATAGTGGTGTTTAACCTATCAAACAAACCTGACATGTAGGCCCCTTCTCCACAGCCCTGTATTAACCATAGTGTCCAGGCAGAGAGGAAATCTGGGGCTAAATAAATGGGCTTGTGACCATTTCCTACTGAACTGAAACTGAACTATCCTTGAGGAAAAGAGTTAGGTCAAGGTCAGGAAACAACTATTTTGGAACAGAAAGAGCAAAAGCAAAAAAAAGCCCAAGAAGATAAAATCCAAAATGGTGGGTGCCAAAAAATTTAAGGTAGAAGATGGAGATTCTTTGAGAAATGCGCTGGTAAATAGCTGGGAAATATTATCTGGAAAAATGCTGCTTCCTTTGTTGTAACATGGGCATGTGAAAAGGAGAGAAGTGACCTAGAACAACTTCTCAGAGAAGTGTCTGTCTTATCGAAAACAAAAATCAGAGATAAAGTACAAGACAGAGCAGGAAATCACCCTTAGCAGGAGAAGGAAGCAAGACTGTACAGGGTGAAATAACAGTCAAGAAGAACTTGTTTTAAAACTTAGCTTCCAATTCAGTAGGAATTCAACAGTGACTAGTGTGTGAGGTGACACAGACAGAATGCAGGAAAAAAAACCCAAAACCAAACAAAATGCAAAGATTAAATTTATTCTCATTACCTTGAGAACCAGGGCATCTTCGCAGCAGCATCTGGGCAGAGGCATACAAATGGGGACATAGGAAGCACAAAGCCTGCTCCTTGGTAGAGAGCAAAAAAGCCTTTTGGATATGTTGCTTTCTCCTTTATGTTTTTGCAGATGTAATTTTCCACTGTGCTTTTTGCACAGCAGGGTAGGAATCTCAAGCATGTTTGTAAGGTGCCTCTGAGTCCTTCACAGACCTTTTGGTATCTAAACCCTGATGTTCTACTTGTCAAGCTCACAAAACTAAGCAACAATTAGCATGTTATGTATTTTTGGACACCTCAGCTGCAAGTCACTTGAGCTTACAATCCTCTTTGACAATCTTCTGTTATTTCCCACACCAGAATTCAACAGATTCTAGCTCCACAAATTAGTCATCTAAGATGAGGCCAGATCTCTTCAGGTGTACCTTTCAAGGCTGCAGGAAGAAGAGACAGGAGGGGACTCCTCTGATCATCAAAACCAATCCTGCTATCACAGGCAAACATACCGCAGAATCCCTTCTCTAAATCTACAGAAGCCAAACGAGTCTTATGGTGTCTTTCACCCTTTTCTCAGCCATGATAGCAGTATCTAAGAACTGACGTACTAACTGTCACAAGACATTGCAGAAAGAACAGATAAGTTTGATTCAAGGTCTTCATCATGGTCAAAATCTGATCAGAGGCTGGTATGAAATCTGATTATGAGGCCATGTATCAAAATTGTGTCTTCAAAAGAAACCACTCACTTTGTTCTTCCTCCTCACCACCATCATCAAAATTGTCTTCTTCTTGTACCAGCGAAAACCCATGCTTTCAAGCACGTGGAGAACTATAAGTAAGACAGTGGTCTTACTGGACAACCTTTTCAGTTTAAGGTCCCAGTCCATATTAGCTTTATGTGTTTGTGAAAGTACAGCCTACATCTCATGGTTTTATCTAATGCAAGAAAAGTCTGTAAGATCATACTGAAAGACAGGTGTTGGGGTGTTGGGGAGTTCTTTTCTTTTTCCTTTTTCCATACTTGTTCATCAAGGAGATAAATTGCTGTACTTAAGAGAGACAAAAAGACCTGGTCACAGGGGGAGGGGTCCAGCCAGACGCCGAATAAAGGGGGTTGGGTGGAGCCCCTTAGGCTCTTGTTTTTTTTCTCCCTGCATTCGAAGTGGGGCGAAGCTGCCCTCGTGGTGGAGAGAAGTGGTCCCCACTGTGTCTCCTGCTCCTGCTGGGCACCGGGATCAGCTTGGAGAGAGGTCGTCCCCACTGCGTCTCCTGTTTCTCCTTCTACCCTGCTGTCTCCCGAGGATCCTGCTGGGCACCAGGATCGGCTGCCCAGGGTGGGTTGTGAAGCGGGCTTTTCATCGGCCATTGCCACGTGAGGCCTGAGCTGGCTCCGGAGCGGTGGGGAGACCATCGCGCCCTCCCTGCTCACCGGGAGGCGCCCGCTCTCCTGCCGGCTGTGAGTGGAACTGCACCAAAGGGGAGAGTGCTTGCAACTGAGAGAGGTTGGCGTGGATGCTGAAAAGCTGCTAGCAGAGGGATTTTCTCAGGTTCTCACTATATTCGGTGAGAATCCTGCATTTCTCACACATGTTATGAAAAACAGTAGGATGGTTTTTGTAAGCTAGACCAACACCTGGTGTTTTGCTAAGCTCTGTTTATGGTACATTGGAAAAATATTTTGAAATGGGTGTTGTAGAACTTTAGCCAATCACCCTAGGAGATGGGTGATCACTGACCAGTCACCCTATGGGGCTAGTGTATATAAAGCAGGGTTGTAAATTAATAAAGTTACTTCTTTTGCCTGCTCTTGCTGAATTTATATGTTGCTGCATCTCTCCGCTCCCGGCATAAACAGCAACAGGTTGACACTGAATTCCTGACACTGTTTGTTATTACTGCCATAGCTATTGTTGTTTGTTTGCCTTGTTTTGTATATATATTTAGTAAAGAACTGCCATTCCTATTCCTCATCTTTGCCTGAAAGCCCCTTAATGCCAAAATTATAAGCATTCGGAGGGGAGGCGGTTGCATTTTCCATTCCAAGGGGAACTACTGCCTTCCTTGGAAGACACCTGTCTTTGAAACCAAGACAGATTTTGGTGCCCAACGTGGGGCTTGAGGGCATCAAGAGGAAAAGATGAAAAAGGAGTAACAGTTATTGGGTAATCTAGTTTTGTGTGATGAATACCGAAACCTTGTTAGGCAGCACCATGTGGTCTAGCTTACCCCAGTTTGCATGGCACGTGGTCGTGGCTGTATTTCTCCCCTTTGCAGCTCCTTATCTAAACATGGGTCCCCTGACTAAGGGTACCATGGCTGTTATCCAGTTTGCGCAATGGGTTGATAAAGTGAGGAATTCATGGGTTTTCAAATTCCTCTGGAATGTGGGCACACGGATGAAGGGCTATCATACACTGAAGCATATGTTTCTGGGGTTATATTAAAAATGGTACCTTCTGTGAGGAAATAACACTGTGGGAATTTTTCCCCCAACCCTTCAACCGGTTCTTTGGGCCTACCCCACCAGCTTTCGAAGGGTTTAGATTTCCCCTAGATACTAACCAAATGTTGTTGATAGGCCTACTCTATTTAGCATTCAGATTAACTTGGATAACTGCCCAGGTGCCTGCCCCACAACCCACCTCAGAAATGGACCACCCAATTTGGGTGGTGGTACTGGTGAAGGAGATGCGTGAGATGGGCCAGATGCTGAGGGAATACACCTCCCCAGCTGATGGGAAACCCTCTCCCTGTCCCAAAGAGGGGGATCCTGATGGTGCAGCAGTGGAACCCACAGTTGTTACAACTGTCCAGGTTCCAGCTGAACCACAAGGGCAGCCCCAGCCAGCAGCAGTCGCCCCTGTGCAGAGGAGGAAGTATAAGACCAAATCAGCACACCCAGTTAATGATGATGGGGGACCAGGATCCTCACAACCAGCAGGAGAGCCAGAGCCTGAAATCATCACTGAGTCCCTGTCGTACGACAGCCTCCGTAATATGCAAAAAGACATTGTGCAACAGGGGCGTGAGGCTTATACAGCCTGGTTACTTCAGGTTTGGGACCTTATGGGCAAAGGTGTGCAACTGGATGGGGGTGAAGCGAGGTATCTACACAGGACCCGGGTGTAGATCAGGTATTTGTGAGGGAGCCAGGGCCCCTTTCTCTCTGGGAGTGGCTTTTAACGAATGTGAGAGAGAGGATTGTTCATAGAGAGAGAATGCAGGAGTACCATCATAAAATGCAGCGGAAGACACTTGAGGAAGCAATCCAACAGCTAAGAGAAGTGGCAGTATTAGAGGTATTCTTAGGGAAAGATGGACAGCATGATAATGACCCCGGCCAAGTCAGGTGCACAGGGAGATGTTGTGGAACCTGGCAAAACTAGGGCCACAGCAATATGCCACCTTCATTGCAACCATTAATGCTGAGGATAACCGAGAAACAGTGGGCTCTATCGCCAACGGGTTCAGGTATTATGAGAGTATGGTCAATCGCCCGATATAGGCTACTCTCTCTGCTATGGTTAGGGACCTCAAGGAGGAGATTATGGAGGAGGTAAGGAAGAGCATTTCCTATGTGGCACCAGTGCAAGTCACAGGCCCCAGAGTCAGAGCCTGATGTCCCCCAGCTAGAGAGAGAGGGTACACCTGTAGAGAGAACATG
This sequence comes from Todiramphus chloris collaris, assembly GCA_025345505.1. Classification (NCBI taxonomy): domain Eukaryota; kingdom Metazoa; phylum Chordata; class Aves; order Coraciiformes; family Alcedinidae; genus Todiramphus; species Todiramphus chloris. Next base: position 11,984 of record JANVCC010006658.1, on the reverse strand, counting down.
GTTAATGACAAAGTCCCAGTCAGTATTTACATCATGAAACTGCATGCCTGGAAGCACTGGGTGAGGTGCTAAGTGCTGGACAAGGGTGGCAACCATCACCAGATCAATAATCTGGTGGTATCTGTGGTACCCAGAGGAGTGTGAAATGGGGCGGAGGCCTCATGTTCCCGTCTTCGGATGATTTAACCCTAAAACAAAAGAAGCCACTGCCTCTGCCCATGCAGGTGCGAATTAATGGACTTTGCAACATTAACCTGAGTGATAACATTGTCTATAGTCATTCCCCCTCCCACGTACACCCTGTGATGCAATGTAAAAAATCGAGTATAAGTATCACCTCTATGTCGGATCCAAATTGGGACAGGTTCGAGTCGGAAATCTACCGCTGACAAGATGGGTTGAATAATCCGCTCCTTCGCCATCCCCCCACTTGGGACGCCGTGTGGGTAAGATTTACCTCAGCCAATGCTGAGAGACATTTTCTCCCTGTGTGTATTTATATTTTCCTTTTCTCCTCAGAAGCATTTTATAAGCCTCTCTGAGTGTATCATGTCGCGACTTTACTGTTTTCTTGGTCTGTTCTGTTGTTATGGTCAAAATTGGTGGTTCAGTGTGTCTGTGTGTGCACCTATGTTTAGAGTGTTAGGAGTTTCAGCTATACCCATAGTTTAATTTTAATCCGGTAATCCAAAAGAACTTGTAAATGTTGCGGTAAATAAACAATTACTATTTGCCTCCCAATTTGCGTCTGTTGCATATTCGGTACCGGCCACACAAGGCTGGATTTACTCCCCTCTTTTCGCAACAACACCCCACGAGCTGAGCTGTGGTTCTCTCTGTGCGACCATGGCAAAGACATGAGAAGATGGGATAGGAAACCCACTTCTGTTCTGGCAGCACGCGTGCATGAACTCAAAAGGGAAAACATTAACCAAGGGGGTTCTGCCTTAGTCAAAGTGGCCTCAGCCTCCCGTGACCGAGCTGCCAGGTATTACAGAAGCGGAGATGATATGTAAGAACCCCTAGAAGGAACCTCCCACACATATGCCCAGGGAAGGAATGATAACCAGGGCTAGGGGGGCCTGCCTCCGGCCAGGAAGAGGCACAGGAGAATCGGGTTTTTTGGACAGTGTGGATCAGATGGCCTGGCACATCAGAGCCACAGAAATACGAAGCATTAGTTGATACTGGTGCCCAAAGTACTTTAATGACATCAGGACTTGTGGGGGCAGAATCTGTTTCCATTGCTGGGGTGACCGGGGGATCACAGCAGTTGACCCTGGTGGAAGCTGAGGTGAACCTGTCTGGGAAGGAGTGGCAGAAACATCCAATTGTGACGGGCCCAGAGGCCCCGTGTATTCTGGGCATAGACTTCCTCCGGAGCGGCTATTACAAAGACCCAAAGGGACTCAGGTGGGCATTTGGGATAGCTGCTGTGGAGGCAGAGAGTATTGGGCAACTGAACACCCTGCCTGCACTATCAGAGAATCCTTCTGCAGTTGGGCTCCTGAAGGTGGAAGAGCAGGCAGTGCCAATTGCCACCTTGACAGTGCACCGCCGGCAGTACCGGACAAATCGAGATACCATGATCCCCCATCCACAAAGTGATCCGTGAGCTGGAGAGCCAAGGGGTGGTCAGCAAAGCCCACTCACCCTTCAACAGCCCCATTTGGCCCGTGCGCAAGTCTGATGGAGAATGGAGATTGACAGTGGACTATCGTGCCTTGAACGAAGTGATTCCGTCCCTGAGCACTGCTGTGCCAGACATGCTGGAGCTCCAGTACAAGCTGGAGTTCAAAGCAGTGAAGTGGTATGCCACTATTGACATTACCAATGATTTTTTCTCCATTCTTCTGGTGGCAGAATGCAGGCCTCAGCTTGCCTTCACCTGGAGGGGTGTGCAGTACACCTGGAACCGACTGCCCCAGGGGTGGAAGCACAGTCCCACCATCTGCCATGGACCGATCCAGACTGCACTGGAAAAGGGTGAGGCTTGAGAACATCTGCAGTACATCGACGACAACATTGTGTGGGGGAACACAGCAACAGAGGTATTTGAGAAAGGGGAGAAGATCGTCCAGATTCTCCTGGAAGCTGGCTTTGCCATCAAAAAGAGCAAAGTCAAGGGGCCTGCCCAAGAGATCCAGTTCCTGGGGGTAAAGTGGCAAGACGGGCAGTGTCAGATTCCCACCAAGGTCATTAATAAGATCACCGCAATGTCTCCACCCACCAACAAGAAGGAAACGCAACCTTTCCTTAGTGCCATACATTTTTGGAGAATGCACATTCCTGAGTACAGCCAGATCGTGAGCCCTCTGTACCTGGTTACCTGCAAGAAGAACGATTTCCACTGGGGCCCTGAACAACAACAAGCCTTCACTCAGATCAAGCAGGAAATCGCTTGTGTGTAGCCCTTGGCCCAGTGAGGACGGGACCAGAGGTGAAGAACCTGCTCTACTCTGCAGCTGGGAACCAGGGTCTTGTCGCTGTTTATGCCAGGAGCGGAGAGATGCAGCAACATATAAATTCAGCAAGAGCAGGCAAAAGAGGCAACTTTATTAATTTACAACTCCATTTTATATACACTAGCCCCATAGGGAGATTGGTCAGTGATCACCCATCTCCTAGGGTGATTGGCTAAAGTCCTACAACACCTATTTCAAAATATTTTTCCAATGTACCATAAACAGAACTTATCAAAACACCATGTGTTAGTCTAGTTTACAAAACCGTCCTACTGTGTCTCATAACACGTGTGAGAAAGGCAGGATTCTCACCGAATATTGTGAGAACCTAGGAAAATCCCTCTGCTAGCCGCTTTTCAGCATCCACAATTCCCCCTTTTTGTTTAAAGACCAAAAAGGTATCGTTTGTAAACCTCTGCGGGTAGTCTTGCAGAAGGGAGAACAAACTCAGCATAAGGGATCTGCTTGGTAATGGCCAGTTACCAAACAGAGCCTAAATCGGATGCTCATAAGGAGTCAGTCTGGTAATGGCCAGTTACCAAACAGAGACTAAATCGGATGCTCATAAGGAGTCAGTCTGGTAATGGTCAGTTACCAAACAGAGCCCAAATCAGATGCTGCTTTAAAATGGGCAGAGAGTCTCCAGTGATGCCATAGGAGATACATCTGGCAAACAAAATTCTACATCACAATTCTATCAGGTATAAATCTTAAATAGAAATTTACATCAGTTATTAATTCTAACATAGCCTTAAGGGCCTTAACTTTCTGACTCCATAACAAAAGAAACTTAAAGTTCAGTCTCTGCTTGTGGAAGGACCATCCCAGTCTCTGCTTGTGGAAGGACCATCTGCCTGATGGTCGGTATCCTGGTCATCACCAGAAGGATCATTTAGTTGATGATCTGCATTCTGGTCATCATTTGGAGGTTGCCTGTTCTGTCTCTGGTGCCACAGGTCAGGGTGAACGCATCTTGCAGGTAGCCACCGTACCCCAGTATCTGTGGAAACGCAAGCACACCCACGACCCCAAGTAATAAGCTTATGCGGGCCTTCCCAATTGTTGGTGAGTAGATCCCGTACTCAGACTTTTGCCCGAGGCAGGTGCGTCTCGCCTGATGACTGCAATGAGAGAAAATGATTCAGGATAACAGGATTATTTGAATTTGGTGGCACTGTGAAATGATTAATTGTATACAAAGCTTTTTCTAGTTGGCTCTGTGGGGTTTCTCCATGCATTCCCCCTTTTTGTTTTTCCAAAACACGCTTCAAAGTACCATGAGCGCATTCAACCATAGCTTGGCCGGTAGGAGAATGTGGAATACCAAAAATGTGGTCTACACCCCATAGGTGCAAGAACTGACGCATGTTCTGTGAGGCTCAGGGAGGACCATTATCGGTTTTCACAGCAGACGGCACGCCCAGGACCGAGAAAGCCAATTTCCAATGGGCAATGACATCACGGCCTTTCTCTCCAGTGTGAGCAGAAGCCCACAGAGCTGAGGAGAAAGTGTCAATGGACACGTGCACATATTTAAACCGGCCAAATTCAGGGATGTGCGTTACATCCGTTTGCCAAAGCTGCAAGGCTTTTAGTCCCGGTTTACCCCCGGTGGCAAAGGTGCAGCGAGCCCATGACAGTCAGCACAAGCACTGACAATGTCACGAGCCTCAGCTGGCGTTAGGTGAAACTGCTTCTGCAGCGTATGTGCACTTTGATGGAAGAAACCGTGCGATGCCTTGGCTTGTGCAATTTTGTCAGGCTGAGGCGCTACCCACACAGGGTTGGCCAGCATGTCAGCCCTGGCATTGCCTTTTGTTATAAAACCTGGCAAACTGGCGTGGATTCGAATGTGCAGAATGTAGTATGGATGCGCTTGAGCCTGAATTGCACACCACACAGTCTGCAATAGTGAAAACAGAGCCACATTATTCACTTCCTTTAGAAGTGAACAATCCAAGCGTTGGGTTATATCTGCTACGTAAGCAGAATCAGTAACCAAATTCAAAGGCACCTGAGAGAACCACTGAAAAGCCATGGCAACAGCCCTCAATTCAACCAGCTGGACAGAGCCTGACTCATGGCCTTCCAGCACCTGCCACTCAGATCCCTCCCCCTAGGTAACAATGGCTTTCCCAGTTTTTCCAGAACCATCCGTGAAGATGGTGGGTCCTTTCACTGGCACCCGACTGTTTTTTGGCCGCAAGGTGAAGCTGGTCAATTTTGCCAGCTGCAGTAATTTATGGCTGGGCAGGTGGTAAGACATCTGCCCTGAAAAATTTTGCAGCACACTTTGCAAAGGAGCGCTGTTGACAAGGCTCCACTCAAAGTATTCCTGCGGTGTTAGAAGAATAATTGTTGCAGGATCCACTGCCATTAATTGCAAACACCGTTGGCGGCATTTGATTATCAGAGAAGCGATCAATTCAAACAACGTGGGTGCTGTCTTGTTTGGCTGATGAGGCAGAAAGACCCATTCTAGGACATGCAAAGGGTAAGACCATTGTGTGTGCCACTGGCCAATGATACCTGTGGGATGGAGGTCTGGAGCAGTAACGAAAACAGTGATATCAATGGAGGGATCCACTCGATAAACCTGATGAGCAGAAACAGCCTGTTGCACCTCCCACAGAGCTTGTCGCACTTCCGGAGTCAATTTCCAATGTGAATTCAAATCAGGGTCCCCCTTTAAAATGTTAAAATGCAGGGAAAGTTGCATCGTGGTTAGCCCTAGATAAGGATGTACCCAGTTGATGATATCCAGCAATTTCTGAGCGTCATTCAAGGTCTTAATAGAATCTGAGAATTGCACCTCTTGGTGTTGTATAGTTTGGTCCAAAATTTTGACTCCTAAATATTTCCAAGGAGGATGCTGTTGAACTTTCTCCAGAGCCACTTGCAACCCGTAGGAACGCAGAGCAGCGAGCAGACAAGTCTGTATGCTCAGCAACTCGTCCTGGGTGAATGCTGCCACCAGGATATCATCCATGTAATGGTAGCAGTATGCCTCAGGAAACTGCTCACGGACTCCGGACAAAGCTTAAGCAACATACCATTGGCAGATAGTCGGGCTGTTCTTTATGCCCTGAGGTAGAACCTTCCATTGATATCTCTTCGCAGGTTCAGCATTGTTAACTGCAGGCACAGTAAAGGCAAATTTTGGTCTGCCATTAGGATGCAAAGGAATTGTGAAAAAGCAATCCTTCAGATCAATGATCAGGATGCCCCACTCTGCTGGAATCATGGTGGGTGAGGGCATGCCAGGCTGCAATACCCCCATACCTTCCATCACTGTGTTAACTTTTCGGAGATCTTGCAAGAGTCTCCATTTCCCTGATTTCTTCTTAATTACGAAAACAGGAGTGTTCCAGGGACTAGTAGAAGGCTCAATATGTCCCTGTTGTAACTGTTCCTGAACCAGCTGACGAAGGGCAACTAATTTCTCATTTGGTAGGGGCCACTGCGATTCCCAGATTGGTCTGTTATTCAGCCACTGCAAAGGCAGGGTAGGAAACTGTGCATCCTTACGCACAGTGACCCCTATAAAAAATTTGTCCCAATTCGTACCCCCCAAGCTGCCAGCACATCCCGCCCCCAGAGGTTGATTGGAGCGCTAGTAACATAAGGCCGAATTGTAGCTGTATGTCCCTCTGGGTCTTTTACCATTACAGGTCGTTCGCTTAAATAGCTCTGTGCGGTTCCTCCTAACCCTGAGATGGCCAATCCCACAGGGGCTAAAGGCCATCAAGGAGGCCACGCAGAAAAGGAGATAATCGTTACATCAGCACCCGTATCGATCAAACCTCGAAGCAGGGTCTGGGGTGGACAAGCGTTTGGCAGGACTAGGGTACATGTCATCTGTGGCCTTTGGCTAGAGATGTCTGCAGTCCAGAAGATCTGAGGAAGTCCCGTAGGTCCACTGCCGCTATCGTCGCAAACTCATTGTTCTGTCCTGGGGACACATGACTTAAAAGGCATTAATTGGGCAATGCAAGTCTTTTCAGGGATAGTAACAGGGGGATTGGGCATGGAAACCATAGCATGAATCTGTCCCGTAAAGTCAGCATCAATAGCTTCTGGGTGTACAAAGATCCCTCGGTGGGTAACATTAGGTTTTCCCATGAGCATTGCACTGAGCCCCTGACCTAGGGGTCCGTATGCATCCAAAGGGACATTATAAATATGGGGAGACCTTATAAAATCAGGGAAACAATGATGAAATATCTTAAAGGTAGTAAGCAGAGTTCCTCTAAGAACGTGACACAGCTGACAGCTCAACTGGAGTGCCTTTACACTAATGCACATACCATGGACAACAAACAGGAGGAGATGGAAGCCACCATGATGCTAGAAAGCTATAATTTAGTTGTCAGTACTGAAGCTTTGTGAGATGTATTTCATAACTGGACTGTGGCTGTTGATGGCTGTTGTGTGTTCAGATGGGACAGGCAAGGAAGAAGGGGCAGTAGTGTTGTCCTTTGAGTGAGGGAACGGATGGATTGTGAAGAGCTGTCCCTGAAAAATAGCCATGAGCAAATTAAAAGCTCATGGGTAAGAATTAGAGACTGAGGCAACAAAGGGTACCTTGTGCTTGGTGCCTAACTACAGGCCATATGATCACAGGTAACCTATTTGACAAAATCCGTTCCTCCACGCACAGGGCGATTTGCACTTGCAGGCTCTCATCCTGCTGAATGACTTTAACCACACCAATATATGCCAGAAAATTATCACAGTGAGCTGTAGACAATCCAGGAAACTCCTGGAATGCATGGAGAATAACTTCTTAAATCAGGTAATAGAAAGTGCTACCAGAGGGGATGAGATACTGAACCTGATGGTCACCAGTGCAAGTGAGTGCTGTGGTTTAAGGGTGAACAGACTGAGTTGGGAGGGACAGGTGATAACCCCAGAACCCTGAGGAGTCAGAGGTCAGCTGTTGTTCCCTTCCCAGACACACTCCGTATGACAAGGTAGGGGTAGGGCCTCTTCCTTCCCAGGCTCTGGGAGCTGTGACAGCAACTCAGCATGGCAAGGCTTGACTCCATGTGTGCCATACAACCCATCACCATCTGAGATTGGGTTTTATATGTAGTTCTGTATCCTTCTTCCCTTAATATTTCTTTTTCTGTTTTTCCTCTGTTATTCATTACATTTATTATAGTCTTAACTTCCAATCTTGGGTAAGGAATTTTTCTTTTTCCTTATTCCCATTTTTATCCTCTCCTAGGAGGGAAGGGGGAAGGGGGCTCATAGAAAGAAAGACTGCTCTGTGTTTTGTGTGGACTTGCATTGATACTTAAACAGAGACAGTGAGATAATTGGTGATACCAAGATTGGAGGCAGACAGGACTGCAGTGGTCATGCACTAGTGAAGGGATGTGAGCGATATGAGTCATGTAAGGAGGAAAATCAGAACTCTGAATTTTAGGAAATCAAAATTCCAGCTCTTCAAGAAGTTAGTCAGTAGAACCCCCTAAGAAATGGTCTTCAGGGACAAGGGACTAGAACAGAGCTGGCAGATCTTTAAGGACACTTTCCATGGAGTGGAAGAGCTCTTGAACCCCATGTGTAAGAAATCAGGCAAGGAAAGCAAGACACCAGCATGACTGAGTGGAGATTTGTTGGGCAAACTAAAGAGCAAGAAGGAACTGCACAGGCAGTGAAGGCAGGGACAGGTATCCCAGGAAGAGTATAGCTGCCTTGTTGGATAGAAATGGGACAGGAAAACCAAGGCACAGCTGGACCTGAACTTGGCAAGGGATGCAAGGAGGAAGAAGAGCTTCTACAACTACATCAACCAGAAAAGGAAAGTCAAAGAAAGTATAGCCCCCATGGTAAGCAAGAAAGTCAAGCTGGTAACAAAAGACGAGGAGAAGGCTCAGATACTCAACAACCTTTTTGTCTCAGTCTTCACTGACAACCTGTCTTCTCACATCTCTCAAATGGATGGAATACTAGAAAAGAATTGGGGGGACCAAAGTCCCTCCCATTGTAAGAGAGCTGAGGAGAAACAGGGACTCTGGAGCAAAGTTAGGGTAAGTGACAGGGACCAGGGGAGCAGTCCACCTGAGGAATCTGAGCATATATAACTCTATGGGACCTGACGAGATGCATTCCTGAGTTCCGAGGGAAAAGTCTTTTGTCGATGTAGTTGCCAAGTTGCCATGTAGTTGCCAAGCTGCTCTCCCTGATATTTGACAAGTCATGGCAGTCAGGTGAGGTCCCTGGTGGCTGGAAAAAGGGAAACATTGCACCTATTTTTAAAAAGGGTAGAAAGGATAACCCCAGGAGCAATCACCAACCTGTCAGCCTCACCTCTGTGCCTGGGAAGATCATGGAACAGATCATTCTAGAAGCTATGCTAAGGCACATGAAGGACAGGGAGCTGATATAAGACAACCAGAGTGGCTTCGCCCCAAGGGCAAGTCCTGCCTGACGAACCTAATGGCCTTCAATGGCAAAGTGGGACTTGGGGCCCCACTTGGTCATAGACCTGCAGGTACTGGTGGATGAAAAGCTGAAAATGAGCCAGTGATGTCCTCTCATGGTCCAGAGGGCAAACCATATGCTGGATTGCATTAAAAGAAGTATGGCAAGCATATTGAGGGAGGTGATTCTGCCCCTCTACTCCACTCTGGTTAGACTGCACCTCAAGTACTGCATTCATCTCTGGAGTCCTCAGCACAAGACATGGACCTGTTGGAGGTGGTCCAGAGGAGGGCCACAAAAATGGATGGAACACCTCTCCCATGAAGAAGGGCTGAGATAATTGGTGTTGTTCAGATTGGAGAAGAGAAAGAAGGCTCTGGAGAGACTTTACTGAAGCCTTTCAGTCCTTATGGGAATCCTGTAAGAAAGATGAGGACAACTTTTTTAGTAGGGATACTGATGATCAGGCTAACCATGGTCGAGTACTAGCCTGCTACTGCAAGGGTAAACTGGCCTGTGTACAGCACAGTCTAACTCTTGTCTTCCTCAAGGTTTGCAAAGATGTTGTGGGCAGCTCTGGGGTACGTTGTTACAAAACACCATCATTTCAATCTTCTGGTATTTACTAGGGACTATAAACTGGGTACAGCATCATTTCCTTTGCATTCATCCTGTTCCTAAGATCTGATCTTTCATCTTCCAGAGATGTTTTACTCTTGTGTAGTGCAACTAATGCAGGTGGCACTTGATTCTACAGTTCTTAGATCAAAAAAGTCTGTTGCTCACGGTCTGTCTCAGATGGCTGAGAGAGGTGTGAAGGACCTGAATGAAGTTATCTGTGGAACTTGTGTCATGTTATTGCATCTTACATTGAATGTCTCTGCAAATCCTCTAAGGGCAAGCAGGGAGGTTAGGCAGGTGGAATTCAGGTGAAAGACTTCCTGAATTTATTCAATGGCCACTGAGTGTCACTGCTAATCCACAGGTTATCACCTGCACAGTAATGAGGGCTTGTAATTTCAGTTTGGAAATTCAGCTGTGCTCCTACTGTCACTGACAACTACAACAGAGACTGGACAATTGAAGGACTCCTGCACCTGATCAAAGCAAATATAATTGTAAAGGGACTGTGTCAGAATGATGAGGGATGAAGATGAGTTGGGAAGGAGTAAGGCCTTCTGAAGAAAGCGAGCTCCTTATGAAGTAGGAATGGTCTAGGAGGATTCCCACAGAGCTTTGGAATTCAAGATGGGGTGTGAACCATATTATAGGTAGTGGGGGTTTCAGGCAGGTCATCAGCAGAAAAACTCTCTCGTCTGTTGAAAGAAGGGCAGTCCTGGAGAGATACACAGTTCAGGGGACTGTGGCCTGGCTATTAGCATAATGCAGTGTGGTGTGTGTGCTTGTATATCCCATGAGAGCACAGGCTGTGCAAGCTCTCACCCATACAGACTTCAGCCATGATAGTGGTCCAATTAGCCTCATCATCAGTGGAAAGCAGCCTGGATCTCCCCAGGCCCAGCTGTAGCCACTGTACCAGCCTTCCTAAGCCATGAAGGAAATGGTTCAACTTGATGCCCAGAGTCCTGCAATTTCAAGTGACTGCAGCTGAAGGCCTCACAAGACACTTCCTGGCATTATCACTTCCACATTCCTTGCTCATGATCTGCCACTTTCCTTCAATATATTGTTCCTCACCTGGACAAATCTCTTCCTCGTGCCAAGCATGATACAAGGGGTGCCCAGGTGCCTATGTTCTTGACAGCAAAGGGATTGCAACAGTCTAGACGTTTTCATTGCTCAGATGAGAGAGAAACTCTCTGACCAATTAAGTGTAGTGGGATACAAGATTGCACTTCTGCAATCAATTTTTTAAGTTATACCAAAACAAATCTCAAAATAGCATCCAGTTAGGATGAGAGGGTGGAATTTGCCTAGGTGGTGGATTTAAGCCTGAATGCTATTTCTGAACTCTGTAAAAGCCAAGGTGGCTGACACTGGCATGTGCAGTGGAAGCTCTTTTCTGGAAAACAGTTTGGCTCCACAGCTGTAAAACACTTTCTGGAGGCTATGGGAGATCTTTACAGCATAGGTCACTACTGTACTAAGTATCAAAGCATATGGAGGCAGAATACCCCAAAATACTGAGTAGAATTCTTGATAGAAGACATATTGGCCAACTGTCACTCAGGTTGTTTCAGTAGTTTTGGTGAGCTCAGCCTTTCACTCCAGTATGTCTTGAATTTTATTTATATACAGCTCCTGCCAGCATCTGTTTATCTTCTCTGTCTGGAGTGGCTAGCTAAAACCTAAGGCCTTGCAAAGTATTTCCATTAGGAAAAGACATGGGAAGAAAGATAATTGTGACTCCATTTCTAAGGAGGCACAAAGTATACCTATCCTAGACCACAACAGGAGGCAAGAAATAGGAATGTTAAGTTAAACCACTCACCTCAGCCAGAACTTGAACCATAATTTCTCAGCTGCTCCTTGACTTTCCCCCCAAGCTAGGACTCCGTGTACATCTCTGCCTTTCACAGGGATTGCTGCCTGAATTATGGGTGTGAATGTGCCCCTGTCTGGGGTGGACATCCCTTTTGTACCACTTTTCTGACTGCATCAGGAAATGGGGGGCCACGAGACAAGAATGGTGGTGACTGAAATTGTCCTGAGGCTACGCCTGGATGTTACATGGTTTGCTAAGAGCCATGTTCCAAGTAACATCCAGGCCAGGGGGCGCTCCAGGATGATTGGTGGATGAAGGCCTACTGTCCAGAGTCTCTCTTTGCTCCACCTCTTCCACCACATCAGGCAGTCCAGGGAAGGAAGAGTCTGTCCACTGGACTGAGCTGCCTGGTTTCTGTACACATGTTGGCTTAGTGCACTGTCTCATTGCACTTTTCCAGACTCAGTGTAAGCTGAACCTGCTCCTCTTGGCTACAGAAATGAGAATTGTTTACTTGCTGCTTCTTGCTGAAAGCCAAATGAGGCATTCCCATGCTCTGTGGGACAAAAGAGGCTTCCAGCTGACAGGAACACAGTGACTTATTTTTCCTTGTCTGTCGTAAATGCATAACACCTTTCACA
>JANVCC010006612.1:69370-82542 GCA_025345505.1 Todiramphus chloris collaris | reverse complement strand
ATACGGCCCTGTGCGACAAACTGGTTGATGTCAGCCCGACACTTGAGATCGTGCCGCAGCTGGCGACGGATTGGAAATGGTCGGATGACGGTTCCGAACTGACCATGAACCTGCGCAAGGACGTGGTTTTCCACGACGAGACGCCATTCAATGCCGCAGCCGTCGTCGCCAACATCCAGCGCTCGCAGACATTGCCGGAATCCCGCCGCAAGAGCGAATTGTCTTCCGTGAAGAGTGTTGAGGCAACGGGCGACTATCAGGTCAAATTCACCCTCAAAAGCCCTGATGCATCCTTGCTTGCCCAGCTGTCGGATCGCAGCGGCATGATGGTTTCGCCAAAAGCCGCAGCGGAACTGGGAGCGAACCTCGGCAGCAAACCGGTCTGTTCCGGTCCTTTCAAATTCGTCGAGCGCGTGCAGCAGGACCGCATCGTGCTCGAAAAATTTCCGCACTACTGGAATGCAGCCAACGTCTTCATCGACAAGGTGACGTTCCTGCCGATCCCGGACTCGACCGTGCGTCTCGCCAACCTGCAGTCCGGCGATCTCGACATGCTGGAACGGCTCGCCGCCACGGACGCTGCGGCGGTGAAAGCGGATTCGAAGCTCACCTATGCCGATGCGATCGGTGTCGGGTATCTGGCCATGATCGCCAATGTGGGCAATGGGCCGCTCGCCGACAATCCGTTCGGCAAGGACAAGCGGTTGCGCCAGGCCTTCTCGCTCGCCATTGACCGCGAAGCCGTCAATCAGGTTGTTTATGAAGGAACGTCCGTTGCCGGCAACCAGCCCTTCCCGCCCAACAGTCCCTGGTATGACAAGGACATTCCCGTACCGACCCGGGATGTCGAAAAGGCCAAGGCCTTGATGAAAGAGGCTGGGTTTGCAACGCTCGACATAGAATTTGCAACCCCGAACAATCCGGTGACCATGCAGAGAATGCAGGTCATCCAATCGATGGTTGCGGAGGCCGGGTTTAACGTCAAACTGAAGGCAACGGAGTTCGCAACGCTCCAGTCAGAACTGCCAGCCGGAAAATTCCAGTTTGGCCATGCCGACTGGTCCGGACGTGTTGATCCGATGGCAATCTGCGTGAGTTTGTCACCTGCAAGGGTGCTATCAATGATGCCAAGTACTGCAATCCTGAAGTGGACACCCTTCTCAACGCGGCCCGCAGTTCCACGGATAACGCCGCGCGCAAGCAGAAATACGATGCGGCGGCGCGGATTCTCAATGACGATCTGCCCATCATCTATCTCGGTCATCAGGCATGGATCTGGGCCCTCAAGAAGAACGTCACTGGCTTTGTCCCCTCCCCTGACGGCATGATCCGCCTGCAGGGCGTCAGGAAGAGCTAACGAAACGGCTTGAAGCGAAGCTGCCATATTCTGCAGCTTCGCCGCCAGGCGAGCGTCAGGATTTTCAGCCCATGTATACCTACATCGGAAAGCGGCTTCTGCTGGCCATACCGACACTGATCATCATATCGATCTTTGCATTTTCGCTGCAAAAGCTGCTGCCTGGCGACCCGATCCTGGCCATGGCTGGCGAAGAACGCGATCCGCAGGTGCTGGAACTCCTGCGCGACAAGTACCGCCTGAACGACCCTGTCATCGTCCAGTATTTCTATTGGGTGGGCTCCGCCCTCAGGGGCGATTTCGGCATATCCCTGCGGACCAACCAGCCTGTCCTTTCCCTGATTGCCGAAAAGCTGCCGGTGACCATCCAGCTGGCTGTCATGGCCATGACGTTCGCCTTGGCCATCGGCGTGCCCATCGGAATAATAGCGGCGGTCAGGAAGAATACTGCGGTTGACTACATCGCCAATGTCGTCGCGCTCTCCGGCCTGTCCGTACCCAATTTCTGGATGGGCATCATGCTCATCCTGCTCGTGTCGGTGAAACTGGGCTGGCTTCCCGCATCGGGCTACGAGCCGTTCTTCAAGGACCCGCTGCGGTCGCTGCAGACAATGATCATGCCGGCCTTCGTTCTCGGCCTGGCACTGGCAGCAACCCTCATGCGTCACACCCGGTCGTCCATGCTGACGGTCCTGAGTGCCGATTACATCCGTACGGCCCGGGCCAAGGGCGTTTCCGAACGATCCGTCATTCTGCGGCACACGTTCCGCAATGCGCTTCTTCCCATCATCACCATGACCGCGCTTCTCTTTGGTGAGCTGCTGGCGGGCGCCGTGCTGACGGAACAGATCTTTACCATTCCCGGTTTCGGCAAACTGATCGTCGATGCGGTTTTCAACCGGGATTACGCGGTTGTCCAGGGCGTTGTCCTGTGCACCGGAGCAGGCTTCATCCTGATGAATCTCGTCGCCGACGTGCTCTCCATCCTGCTGAATCCAAGAATGAGGGCCACGCTATGACCATGCAGCAGACAATGCCGGCAGTGCCCCAGCAAAGCCGTTCAGGCAATCGTGCATGGAAGAAACTGAAGGCGAACAGGAGCGCCCTCGCCGGGCTTCTGATTATCAGCGTTTTCCTGGTCCTCGCTGTCACGGCACCGCTCTTGCCCATCGCGGATCCCGTCGCCACCAGCTGGTCGGCCATCCGCAAGGCTCCCTCCGCCGCGCATTGGCTGGGAACCGACGATATCGGACGGGATATTCTTTCGCGGATGATCTGGGGCGCCCGCGCTTCGCTGATGGCGGGCGTATTCTCCGTGGGCATCGCCGTTGCCGTCGGTGTGCCGCTCGGGCTGATATCCGGTTACTTCGGCGGCTGGATCGACATCATCATTTCGCGCATCACCGAGGCATTCCTTGCCATGCCGTTCCTCATCACGGCAATTGCGCTGGCCGCCTTTCTCGGACCAAGCCTTGGCAATGCGATGATCGCCATCGGGTTTTCCGCCATGCCGCTTTTCGTCCGGCTGACCCGCGGACAGGTGCTGACCGTGAAAACCGAAGACTATGTGGAAGGGGCGCGCTCCGTCGGGCTCGGGCACTACCGGATCATCACCCGCTACATCCTGCCAAACGTATTCTCACCGCTGCTTGTACAGGCGAGCCTGACCATCGCGACCGCCATCATTGCCGAGGCCAGCCTGTCCTTCCTCGGGCTTGGGCAGCAGCCCCCTGCGCCCAGCTGGGGTTCGATGCTCAATGTCGCCAAGAACTTCCTCTCCCAGGCACCCTGGATGGCCATGTGGCCGGGTGCCGCCATCTTTCTCGTTGTTATCGGTTTCAATCTTCTTGGCGACGGCCTGCGCGACGCCCTCGATCCGCGCGAAGCATAATATCTGAAAGGACAATGCAATGACCCGTTTCACCACCCGGCCCGAGATCCTTGGAACCTTTGGCGTTGTGACATCGACCCACTGGATCGCCACCGCCGTTGGCATGAGCATTCTGGAAAAGGGCGGCAATGCGTTTGATGCGGCCGTGGCGACAGGCATGGTTCTGCAGGTGGTGGAGCCACACCTGAACGGCGCGGGCGGGGACATGCCGGCAGTCTTCTACTCGAAGAAGACGAACAAGGTCGAAGTCATCTGCGCACAGGGACCGGCGCCGGCAGGCGCGACAATCGACCATTACAAGCGCGAGGGTCTGGACCTTATCCCCGGCGATGGCCTGCTGGCCACCGTCATACCCGGCGCATTCGATGGCTGGATGCTGATGCTGCGCGACTATGGCACGATGTCGGTACGGGACGTGCTGGAACCGGCGATCTACTACGCCGAGAACGGTCATCCGGTTCTGCCGCGTGTCGCCGCGACCATCAGCGGTTTGGGCGAATTCTTCCGCAAGGAATGGCCGACCTCCTTCGCCACATGGCTGCCGGGCGGCACGGCACCGGCGCCGCACTCCAATTTCAGGAACCCGGTCCTTGCAGCAACCTGGAAACGCATCATTGCCGAAGCCGAAAGCAGGAAGGAACGCGAAAGCCAGATCAAGGCAGCGCGCGATGCGTTTTATCGCGGCTTCGTTGCCGAGCATATTGCAGACTATCTGCACAGCGCCGAAGTCATGGACGCCAGCGGCAGTCGCCACAGGGGAGTCCTGACCGCCGACGATATGGCGAACTGGCGCGCAACGATCGAAGCACCGCAAACCTACGATTATCACGGCTGGACCGTTGCCAAGACAGGCCCGTGGGGCCAGGGACCCGCCCTGCTGCAATCGCTTGCGCTGCTGAAAGGCTTTGACATTGCGGCCATGGACCCAAATGGCGCTGAGTTCGTGCACACGGTGGTCGAGGCGATGAAACTCGCCTATGCGGACCGGGAGGTCTATTACGGCGATCCAAAGCATGCCGATGTGCCGATAGACCATCTCCTGTCTGATGCCTACACGGATGAACGCCGCAAGCTGATCACGGGAGAAGCCTCCCGCACGCTTCAACCCGGCAGGATACCCGGCTTTGACGCGCAGTATGACCTGACCATGCACATGTTGAAAGGCATGGGCGGCGGCGTTGTCTATGAGCCAACCATGGCGCACCTGTCGGAAAAGCGCGGGGATACGGTCCATATCGACGTGATCGACCGCGAGGGCAATCTGGTCTCCGTCACCCCGTCCGGCGGCTGGCTGCAATCCTCGCCCATCATTCCCGGTCTCGGCTTCTGTCTCAACTCGCGCGCGCAGATGTTCTGGCTGCGGGAGGGCCTGCCGACATCGCTTGCGCCCGGCAAGCGGCCCCGCACGACGCTGACCCCCACCATCGCCCTTTTCGAAGGAAGGCCGGCCATGGCCTTCGGCACCCCCGGCGGCGACCAGCAGGACCAATGGCAGCTGCCGTTCTTCCTGCGCCATATCCATCACGGCCTCAACCTGCAGGAAGCAATCGACCAGCCGCTGTTCCACACGGCGCATTTCCCAAGCTCCTTCTATCCGCGCACGAGCGAGCTTGGAAACATCACCATCGAGACCAGCATCGGAGCCGATGCGTTGAACGCACTCAAGCAGAAGGGCCACCTGATCACCCCCGCAGACCCGTGGACCGTGGGCCGCCTGACCGCCGCGAAACGCGAAGCGGACGGGCTGTTGCGCGCCGCTGCCACCCCGCGCCTGATGCAGGCCTATGCGGCAGGACGCTGACAGGATGACCGTGAACCCTGTGACGGCTCCTTCAACCAACCACTCTTCCGGAGAGACAGCCAAACCGGTGCTGTCTGTCGAAGGGCTCACCACATCCTTCCTCGTTGACGGCAGCTGGAAAAGCGTGGTGCGCGACGTGTCCTTCGAGGTCATGCCGGGTGAGACCGTCGCCATTGTCGGTGAATCCGGTTCCGGGAAAAGCGTTACATCGCTCTCCGTCATGCGTCTGCTGACAAAGGCAACCAGCCGCATCGAAGGCAATGTCGTTCTCAACGGCAAGAACCTTCTTTCACTCTCCGACCGGCAGATGCGCGATATCCGCGGCAACGATGTTGCGATGATCTTTCAGGAGCCGATGACCAGCCTCAATCCGATTTTCACCATCGGGCGGCAGATCTCGGAAGCCTTGACCTGTCACCGCGCGATGACACCGGCGGAGGCGCGGGCCGAAACGATACGCCTGCTGGAAAAGGTCCGCATTCCCAACGCCGCAGCGCGCTTCGACGAATATCCGCACCAGTTCTCCGGCGGGATGCGCCAGCGGGTCATGATTGCCATGGCGCTTGCGAGCCGCCCGAAGCTCCTCATTGCCGACGAACCGACGACGGCCCTCGATGTGACGATTCAAGGACAGATCCTCGATCTGATCAAGGTCCTGCAGGAAGAGGAAGGCATGGCTGTCCTCTTCATCACCCATGACATGGGCGTGGTTGCCGAAATCTCCGATCGCACCATTGTGATGTATCGCGGCGAAGCGGTCGAGAGCGGCCTCACCGCCGATATCTTCCATCGCGGCAAGCATCCCTATACGCGGGCGCTGCTTTCAGCCGTGCCTCGCCTCGGTTCAATGAAAGGCCAGCACTGGCCACTGCGCTTCCCCACTGTCGACATTCAAACCGGCGAGACCACCGTTCCAGCCCCGGTCGCCGATACGGTCGACAAGCGCAAAACGCCGATCCTTGAAGTCAGGAACCTGACCACCCGTTTCGATATCCGTTCAGGCTTGTTCTCGCGCAAGACCGGCGCGGTTCATGCCGTCGAGAACGTGTCATTCGACCTGTTCCAGGGCGAGACACTGTCCCTTGTTGGTGAATCCGGTTGCGGGAAATCGACCACCGGCCGGTCCATCACCCGTCTCGTGCAGCCCAACAGCGGCGAGGTGATCCTCGATGGCACCAGTGTCCTCAGCCTTGACCAGATCGCCCTGCGCACTATGCGCAAGAGCATCCAGATGATCTTTCAGGACCCCTTCGCCAGCCTCAACCCGCGCATGAGCGTTGGTGCGACCATCGCAGAGCCATTCATCGTCCATCGGCTGGGAACCCAGAAACAGGCCCGCGAGAAAGCCGTGGATCTGCTCGAGCGCGTTGGCCTGTCCGCCGACATGTTCTCCCGCTATCCGCACGAATTTTCCGGCGGGCAGCGCCAGCGCATCGCCATTGCCCGGGCACTTTCGCTCGATCCCAAAGTCATCGTTGCGGACGAGTCCGTTTCCGCGCTCGACGTTTCGATCAAGGCGCAGGTGGTCAATCTGCTCCTTGACTTGCAGCAGGATTTCAACCTGTCATTCCTGTTTATTTCGCATGACATGGCGGTCGTCGAACGGGTGAGCCACCGCGTGGCCGTCATGTATCTCGGCGAGATTGTCGAGATCGGGCCGCGCGCGGCGGTTTTCGACAATCCCCAACACGCCTATACGAAGACACTGATGAATGCCGTCCCCGTGCCTGATCCGGCGCGGCGGGCCATCAAACGCAACACCGTAATCAGTGAGTTGAAAAGTCCGGTGCGCCCGGTTGGCTACAAAGTACCGCAGCGTGATTATGTGGAAGTGACGAAAGGCCATTTTGTTCAGCGTTGAGCGGATGTCTTGCCTCGTCGCCGCTGGTCGCCATGCCGTACTGACGTCAAAATCAGTACAACGACCCGAACTGGCTCATCGATCCTTCAAGAAGACCTCTGCAGGAACTTGATTTCAGTATCGGGCGAACCTTGTCGAAAAACTGTTTGAAGACGCGTCAAACCATGAGAATATGTAGCTCAAAGCGAGTGTTGTCATGCTCTGGAATGCGCATGTTACTATAGATACGATTTGAGCGAACATCATTGTATTTATTGAATAATATTATCAAAAGTGCAGGCAAAAGAGATTTAATTTCTGCATGATGGACTGGCAGGCCGCTCCCGGCAACCTATCCAACAGGAATTATAGCAGATCCGGACCGCACGTGGATAAGTTATTTGCCTTTTCCACCCCCCTCCCCTTTCATGGTTGGCATGCCCCGGCACCGATCATGGGGGCTTCCCGGCGCTCCCATTTGCGGGATGGGAGTACCGCCCAATCCCCTCGTCTGGCATTGCAAGTTGCAGGACGGTTGCTAGGATCGCGGCCATGACCGCAGCATCCAGACCCATCCTGATTGGCTACGCCCGCGTCTCGACGGAAGAACAGGCCAATGATGCCCAGCTTTTGGAATTGAGGGCCGCGGGCTGCGGTACCATCTTCGAAGAGCATGGCTCGGGTGCATCGCGCGCCCGTCCCGTCCTGGCCCGCCTCCTGCGGGAGATCAACCGCGGTGACGTGCTCGTTGTGGTACGCCTCGACCGGCTGGCCCGGTCCGTCAGCCATCTCCTGACTGTCATCGAACAGCTGGAGGAAAAGGGTGCGCATTTCCGGTCGCTGCATGACCCCATTGATACCTCGACGCCGCAAGGCATGTTTTCCCTGCAGGTTCTCGGCGCGGTGGCCCAGCTGGAACGCGCCCTGATTTCCGAACGTACCAAGGCGGGGATCAATGCCGCCCGTGCGCGGGGCAGGCTTCCCGGCAATCCCGGCCTGCGTGAGAAGCAGCCCGAGGCATTGGCAAAGCTCGCCCAGGCCCGCAGGCGCGGCCATCTGGCGGACCTGACGGCTGGGATGTCATCCTGGCTGCCCATCGTGCGGCGCATGCGTCCCGAACACCCCTGGGACGAGGTGGCGCGCAGCCTGCGCCACCAGACCGGACAAATCTGGAATGCCGACCGCCTGCGCCGCTCGGTACGACTGCTGGTCAATGAAGGGCTTGCGGATGCACGCCTGATAGCCCCGTCCCCGCGCCGCACCCCGGAGGATCGGCTGATGATGCTGGTGACCGGCATTGCCAATGCCAACCCGGATTTGACCTTGCGCGATATCGCCGGTCAGCTTGAAGCCATGCACGAGCGGACGCCGCGCGGCGCTGCCCGCTGGGCCGCCTCATCGGTCAAGAACCTCATGGACAGAGCACGCAAGCTCGGGCTCATCCGCGCCTGAACCCCACGCGTACAGGCATGCCCATGAAAGCAATCAGGCCGGAGACGATTGGTCCCGGCCTGATATCCAAATCTGCAATGATCCCTAGTGTTTCCCCTATCCCACGACAACCGTGGCTTTGCCAGGCACGCGACTATAGAGATCGATGATATCCTGATTGATGAGACGCACGCAGCCGGATGACATGGACTTTCCGATCGACCACCATTCCGGCGAGCCATGGATGCGGTAGCCTGTATCGACACCATCCTTGTAGATGTAGAGCGCGCGTGCCCCCAGCGGATTCTGCGGTCCGGGTTCCATGCCGTTTTCGAATTTCACCAGTTCGGGCTTGCGTTGGATCATCTCGCGCGGCGGCGTCCAGCGCGGCCATTCCTTCTTGTACTGGATGTTGGCGCGACCGCTCCACAGGAACCCGGCCTTGCCGATGCCAACGCCGTAGCGGATGGCATCACCGCCCGGCTGCACCAGATAGAGGAAGCGCTCCTGCAAGCGCACGACAATTGTCCCCGGCTGCTCGCCTGTCGGATCAACTACGATCTGCCGCCGGAACTCGGCTGGAACCTTCTGATAGGGAATCGCCGGGAGCGAATACGGCCCCTCCTGCACCGCGGCGTACATGACGTCGGGAACCGTGATGGATTTATCCACGCTGATCTGTGGCCGGATACTACCGGTCGACATGGTGTCAACACTCATATCGGGAAGCTCGAATGTCTGTGAGCATCCGGATACGCCGAGAACTGCGAGGGAGCCTGCGCCCAGCAAGAGATGACGCCGGGAGATGGCGGGAGTGTGCAGACTATGGTTGACTGCCTGATTACGCTTGGACAACTCGGTACTCGCTTACAACTGTGGCAATTGCGTAAAACTCTATGGAAGTGTGGTTTACAAAGAGTGAATCACCCGCGATGTATTTTAACCATAAGGCGCGCGCACAAGGATTCAACAGGTTGACAGCTGTCAACTGATTCCAGAATCACCCCGCAACTGGCATGGTCGCGCGTACACAGCATGTGCCGCCCAATCGCCGCCCCCGAATCGGGAGGCTGTTGACAGCTGTCAACACCAAAAAGGAAAGCGCGGCATCGCTGCCGCGCTTTATCAAATTGCAGATATCCTCAGGCTGCAGCGGGCACGGCAGCCGGATCAATCACGTCAATCGTCGTCGTGCTGTCATAACGGCCCTGGTCGAGAATTCCCTGCCGCTTGGCGACGATCGTCGGAATCAGCGCCTGTCCCGCAACATTCACCGCCGTGCGGCCCATATCCAGAATCGGATCGACCGCCAGCAAAAGCCCGACACCCTGCAAAGGCAAACCCAGCGTGGAGAGCGTCAATGTCAACATGACAATCGCGCCGGTCAGCCCGGCGGTCGCCGCGGAACCGATCACCGATACAAAGGCAATCAATAGATATTCCTGAACACCCAGCGGCACGTTGTAGAATTGCGCGACGAAGATCGCGGCGATGGCCGGATAGATGGCGGCGCAGCCATCCATTTTCGTGGTCGCTCCCAGCGGCACGGCAAAGGCCGCATATTCCCGCGGCACCCCGAGATTGCCCTCCGTCACGGCTTCGGTGACCGGCAAGGTTCCAATCGATGAGCGGGAGACAAAACCAAGCTGGATCGCCGGCCAGGCGCCCGCGAAAAACCGGGCCGGATTGAGACCATTGGCCAGAAGCACGATCGGATAGACCACAAAGAGCACCAGTCCAAGACCGATGTAGACCGCAGCGGAAAACCAGCCCAATTGAGCCAGGGTTTCCCAGCCATACTGCGCCACCGCCGTGCCGAGCAGCCCGATCGTTCCGATTGGCGTCAAGCGGATCACCCACCAGAGAATCTTGCGCACCACAGCCAGCAGCGCGCGATTGAAATCAAGGAACGGCTCCGCTACCGATCCGACCCGCAGCGCCGCGACACCAACCACAATGGAGATGATGACGATCTGCAGCACGTTGAACGACAGATACGTGCTCGCCGAACCACCGGTCACTTTGGTCGACGCCTGCAGACCCAGCATGTTGGAAGGAACGAGCCCTTTCAGGAAATCGAGCCACGAGCCGGTCGACGACGGAACGGAGGCGGCAGAGGCAAGGACGCTGGAATTGATTCCGGGCTGGATAACAAGCCCAAGCGCAATGCCGATCACCACCGACACGAGCGCCGTAATGGCGAACCACAGTAGTGTCTGCCAGACAAGAGCGGCTGCATTGTTGAGGGCGCGCAGGTTGCTGATGCTCGCCACGATCGCGGTGAAAATCAGCGCCGGAACCAGCGCCCGCAGGAGTTGCACGAAGATTGATCCGACGGTCTGCAGCGTTACGCTGAGCCAATTCGGATTGCCTGCGGCATCGGGGCCAAGATTACGGGCGACGAGGCCGAGCAGGAGCCCGATGATCATCGCGACAATAACCTGAAAACCAAATGAACGGTAAAAGGGCTTTGGACCGGCCGGTATAGGACCAGAAGATGGCTTGCTCATTTCAACTATCTCGCTAAGGGGAACACAAGGAATTGGGTCGCCTCGGCGACTCCTGTAAAGGGCGCCAACCTATCATCAATCAAAGACCCCGCAGAACAATCAGTTCCTGAATTCAGATGTTCTTCAACTGTTTCTTTCCAGAAACAGCGCGATTCATGGTAAATAATTCCCTTGTACTAAAGTCGCATTTACGCGGCAGCGATCCCTAGCTAACAATACAACCTCAAATTACGTACGAAATATATTCTATTTAAAATTGTATTTTTTCTGGCGCATCGATTTCAATCACCATCTGTTTTTCAAGGATTGAAGCAATGTTCGATACAATTCGGAATAGCAATCCTGCTCGCGACCGCCGGTCCCATCCTCTGGTACAAATGCTCGCCACGGGGACACCCGTTGCCCAGAGACCCGCAATATTTCCTCGTTTACCCCTGGACGAGATCTACCGCCTCAATGAGACACAGATCCTGAAAGGTTCGACCTCCCATCCGATGGAAATCGTTTCCGACGGAAAGGCAGACCACCTCCTTTATATCTTTGTGCTCAGCGGTGTCATCGAATGCGGCAACACCAGATCGCGCCTCGCATTGCACATCCCGGACGGTTGCTCCGGAGCCGTCATCAACGACCCAGCCACGTCGCTCAAACTGACCAAGGGTTGTCGCTGGCTCGCATTCCAGATTCCACTCTCCCTGTTGCGCAATCAGTTTGGCCTGTGGTCAGGACAATTTTGCTTTCATGAGCCCCGGTTTGCGGCTGTCGCCGATTTCCGCAGGCACGCCGTGTCCAGCCTGTACCGCACGATCAATCTTCTGCTTTTCAGGAAAGGGGAGGGGGAGACGCCGCCGCTGGTCATGAGTTATGAGCAATTGCTGATCGCGCAACTCTACGCGTCAGCGCCGCACAATCTTTGCCATGGCGATCGTTCCAGACGGCAACCATGCCCAAGACAGCTCCGCCGTGCCGAGGAATTCATCCGCAACAATCTCTACGTTCCGGTAACGGTCGATCATATCGCGGGTGCCGCAGGGTGCAGTACGCGAACACTGCAGCGAATATTCCGGCATTTCCGTGACGCAACGCCGATCCAAATTCTGTCGCATTACCGCATCGCAGAAGCGCATGACCTGATCAAGATGGGCAAGGCGAGAACCGTCACTGATGTCGCAAGCAGTCTGCAGTTTTCAAACCCGGCGCGCTTCGCCGCCACCTATCGCGAAATTTACGGACAGAAGCCGTCCATCGACCTCCGTGCTCATCTCCGCGCCGGAGCGGAAAGAGCCACGCCCGTTTGATTTTCATCACCAGTCCATTTTCAGAAGGAAACAGAAGCATGGTCAACCAACCGACGCCTATTCCATTACCCGACTGGCTGATACCAGTCGCGGATCATCACTATGCTATTGACGGCGGCAATCGAACGCTGGACAGCCATATCGTGGACATCAAGGCACTTGCCAACGCAAGAATTGACCTCGTCGACGGCGCCCATCTGACGGTGAACCCGGCCGAACTTGATATAAAAGCGCTCGGACACATCACCTATGGAGTAGGAAAAAGCAGTACACTCACCCTTAGCGCGCCGCCTGCCGGCGTTAACATTGCGAACTCGACGACCATCGATTTTGGCTATTCAGACGGCACTGGCACATTCGAATACCAGCCCGGCAACCTCGGTATCAACGTGGGCGGCCCCATCGAGATCATCAATCTTCACGGAGGAGACAAGATCAAAGTGGATGGCGCAACCTCCGCCGAACTGAAGGGTGACACACTTCTCTTCAAGACGGGAAAGACCACCGAGCCTGCGCCTGCGCAAAAAACCGGCCTTCTGTCAAAGGTTGTAAAGACGGTTACAACGGCAGTCAAAGATGTCACTGACACAGTTGGAACGGTGCTCGGTGCGGGCGCAAAGTTCACAATCGATCCCGCTGCCATATTCGACTTTGCCCGGGTGGATAATGACGGTCAGATCACTATCACAACACCCTGTTTTGTCGTGGGTACGCTGATCTCCACACCGGCAGGGGAGATCGCCGTCGAGAGGCTCAGGATCGGCAATCTTGTCTATACGATGAACGGTGAAGCCGTACCCATCATCTGGATCGGAAGCCGCAGGATCGATCCCAGAACCATCGACAAGCTGCGCGATCATGCGCCTGTCCGCATCCGTCCGGGCGCGCTCGATCATGGGTCGCCGAACCGCGACCTCTATGTGTCGCCGGATCATTGCCTGTTTCTGAATGGGTCACTCGTCCCGGCAAAGCTCCTCATCAACGGCACTTCCATCACGCAGGACGCAACACTCGAACCATTCATTTATTACCATATTGAATTGG
>JANVCC010006612.1:0-64491 GCA_025345505.1 Todiramphus chloris collaris | reverse complement strand
ACGGTGAGATCACCGGCTGCCGCAGGTGTGGCCGCCAGTCCGAGGATAAGTGAAGCCTGTAGTAACGTTTTCATCGTGAACTCCCGTTGAGCATGGATGTTTTGTTTTGGCAGTCTATGGGGCAGGGGCCGGCGTACCGGCCACCTGTCCTCAATGGGCATGTGCGGCCGCAGCAACCTGCGGTGCGTTGAAAATGAAAAGCGAATGCGCGGGGATATGCACCTTGACGGTTTCTCCCTCGGCAAAGGCGGTATCCGCATCGACGAGGATTTCGCTGTCACCCAGCCGCACGGCATGGCGCCAATGACCGCCGGGATAGCTGACGCTGGCAATCCGGCCGCGCAATTCGAGCGCACCCGGCTCGGCGGAAACCGTATCGCCGCTGCCGGCAAGGCGGGCGGCTTCGGCACGAAAACGCAGCTGCACCGGCCCGCTGGCAAGCGCACGGCCCGACAATGCCGTGACCGTCGAGGGATTGAACGCACCTTCCGCCAGTTCAATCTGCGCGCCGTTGACCCGCGCCTGCATGGACAGAACATTTTCCGCGCCCATGAACGCGGCAACGAACAGCGATGCGGGCTTGTTGTAGACGTCCTCTGGCGTTCCCTGCTGCTCGATGCGTCCAGCATTCATGATAACGATACGGTCAGCCATCACCATGGCTTCCTCGCGATCATGCGTGACGTGAATGGCGGTGATGCCAAGCCGCTTTTGCAGCGAGCGGATCTCGTGGCGTACCGTCAGGCGGATGCGGGCATCGAGGTTGGAAAGCGGCTCATCCAGCAGCAGAATTTCCGGATCGATAGCCAACGCCCGGCCGAGCGCCACGCGCTGGCGCTGCCCGCCGGAAAGCTGAGCCGGCTTGCGGGCGCCAAGACCGCCAAGGCCAAGCAGGTTCTGCATCTCGTTGACGCGCGCGTCGATGACATCCTTGGAGCGCTTCTGCAGCTTCAGCCCATAGCCGATATTCTGGGCAACGGTCATGTGCGGCCATAGCGCATAGGACTGGAATACCAGCGCCATACCGCGCTTGTCCGGCGGCATCTGGGTGACATCGCGGTTCGCAACCTGGATGGAACCGCTGAACGGCTTGGAGAAGCCGGCAATCGTCCGCAGAAGCGTTGTCTTGCCGCAACCGGACGAGCCGAGAAGCGCCACGAATTCACCCTTGTGAATGTCGAG
Source organism: Todiramphus chloris collaris (assembly GCA_025345505.1). Lineage (NCBI taxonomy): Eukaryota > Metazoa > Chordata > Aves > Coraciiformes > Alcedinidae > Todiramphus > Todiramphus chloris. The sequence goes on along the minus strand of JANVCC010006612.1, from coordinate 63,309 downwards.
GTCTAGATTGTCGAGTACTGTCGTCGGGCCATACCCCACGCTCATTCTCTCGACTTTGAGGAAAGCAGGTTCAGTCATTTTCCATCCCATTGCGCAGCTGTGCAATTTTTTTCTTTGTACTGTCTGTTTATAACAGCGGGATGACAAGTAAAAAATTTTGATGGGGTTTTTCGGGCCAATTCACCCGATGAAAACCTTACAACTTTTGTCTAGATGTCATAGAACCGTTATCCGGCTTGTATAGGGGTGACCGATCAATATGAGCCTGCAAAAATCAAAGCGGGTTCGTCTCGTCCTGACAAAAAGGGGTTATCATGCGCCGCATTCTCATCGCTTCCGTTCTGCTTGCCGCCGGTCTTCAGCCGGTGTTTGCCGCAGACGGCAAACTTGTCCTTTATACCAGCCAGCCCAACACTGATGCACAGCAAACCGCCGACGCATTCATGGCGAAGAACCCCGGTATCAAGGTTGAATGGGTGCGCGACGGAACGCCCAAGATCATGGCCAAGCTGCGCGCCGAAATCGAAGCCGGCCAGCCGCAGCCCGACGTTCTGCTGATTGCCGATGTGGTGACGATGGAAGGCTTGAAAAAGGAAGGCCGCCTGCTGCCCTTCAAGGACGCAAAGACTTCGGGTATCGACGCGGCGCTCATTGACAAGGACGGCACCTACTTCTCCACCAAGCTGATCACGACAGGCATTGTCTACAACACCAAGGCACCGTTTGTGCCGACGAGCTGGGCCGATCTCGCCAAGCCGGAAGCCAAAGGTCTTGTCACCATGCCAAGCCCGCTGACATCGGGTGCCGCCCTGATTCACACCGTTACGCTCACCGAAAATCTCAAACAGGGTTGGGACTATTATGCGGAGCTTGCCAAGAATGGCGCACAGGCTGCGGGCGGCAATGGCGATATCCTCAAAGCCGTCAGCGGCGGCGACAAGCTCTATGGCATGATCGTCGACTACATGCCGATCCGCGAAAAGGCCAAGGGCGCTCCGGTCGAGTTCGTGTTCCCGAAGGAAGGCGTTTCGGCTGTCACCGAGCCGGCCGGCATCCTGTCGACGGCGAAAAATCCGGAAGCGGCAAAAGCCTTCATCAACTTCCTCCTGTCGAAGGACGGTCAGGAGCTCGCAGCCAAGATGGGCTATATCCCCGCGAGTGCCGACGTTGCCTTGCCGGCGGGCTATCCCGACCGCGCCTCGATCAAGGTCATGACGTTCGATGCCGCCGGCGCGCTCGCCAACGAGACCAAGAACAAGGAAAAGTTCAGCGAAGTGATGGGGCAGTAAACGCCTTTGGCCGTTGTGCATTCCATAGACAACACCGGACCCGCATCCACCCATGCGGGCTCGCGCCTCTATAGGGTGTGGCGTTATTTCCGGCAGGATGGCGGATTGTCCGCCGTGCTGGTTCTCGCCATCATCTTTGCCTTGAGCTTTTTACCGATGCTGCGGCTGCTGGTGACAGCCGTCGCACCCGGCGGCGAGATTGATCTTGCCGCCATGGCCGGGCGGCTTTCCAGTGCCTCGGTCATGCGGGCCACGCTCAACACCTTGGATACGGCCTTCTTCGGCGCGCTGCTCGCCCTCGTGGTGGGCGCGCCTTTCGCCGTCGGCATCGCCATGACCGATCTGCCGGGGCGCAAGACCCTCGGCTTCCTGCTGCTGCTGCCGTTGATGATTGCGCCGCAGGTGATGGCGCTGTCATGGCTGCACCTGTTCGGGCCATCCAGCACGCTGCTTGGTGCTTTCGGTCTTGCACCGCCGCCGGGCACCTCCAATCCGCTGCTCGGTCGCAACGGCATCATCCTGCTCTATGCCATCCAGCATGCACCCATTGTTTTCATCACCTTGCGGGCAGGGCTCACCCGCGTTCCCCGCGATCTGGTGGAGGCCGCGCGTTCTTCCGGATCATCGCCGCTGCGCGTGCTCCTGACGATCATCCTGCCGATGGTACGGCCCTATCTCGTTGCTGCCACGGCGCTTGCCTTCGTGTCGGGTGTTGGCAATTTTGGCATTCCGGCTCTGCTCGGCATGCCGGTCAATTATCTCACTCTGACGACGATGATCTACCAGCGCATCGCCAGTTTTGGCCCGAGCGTGCTGCCGCAGGTTGCTGCGCTTTCGGTCCTTATTGCCATGCTTGCCTTGCTTGGCGTCGTCCTGCAGGCGCTGGCACTGAAGAAGGTCAACCACCGATTTACGGCGGGAACACCCGCGCGCTTTGCTCTTGGCCGCTACCGCTGGCTGTTCGCCGCCGTTGGCTGGGTCGCCATCCTGTTCATGCTGATCCTGCCGGTGCTTGCTCTGATAACCACGGCATTGATCCCGTCTTTCGGCGTCCCGCTCAACTGGTCCACCCTGACATTCGCCAATTTCGAGGAAGTTCTGTTCCGGCAGGCTTCCACCAGCCGCGCCTTCTGGAACTCGGCCATTCTCGCCGGAAGTGCTGCTCTCATCCTCGCCATTGGCTCCATTCCGGTCGCCGTGGGCCTGGAGCGCTTCTCACGCCTGTCGCAACGTGTCCTGCATGGCGCAATCGAACTGCCCTATGCCTTACCGGGCATCGTGCTTGCCATCGCCTGCATTCTCTTGTTCCTGCGGCCGCTGCCATTGATCGGCAGCCTCTACGGCACCGCGTGGATTATCCTGGTTGCCTATCTCATGCGCTTCTTCGCCCTGGCCATGAAACCCGTCACAACGGCGATCGGGCAGCTGTCGCGTGATCTCAATGAAGCGGCCGCCGTGTCCGGCGCCGGTCCGCTGCGCCGTCTCATGACCATCACCGGCCCATTGACGGCACCCGCGGCGGTTGCAGGCGCTTTGCTGGTCTTCATGAGCGCATTCAACGAATTGACGGTCTCGGCACTGCTTTGGTCAAGCGGGCATGAAACACTCGGCGTCGTGCTGTTCAGCCTCGAAGAGGCTGGGCTTGGTACCCATGCGGCGGCCATTGCCGTGACGACAATCCTGATTGTCGTGGTACTTTTGGCGGTTCTCGACCGTCTCGGCAAAAAGCTCCCGCCCGGTGTATTGCCCTGGCGGTAGATCAGCCGGGAATGATCCAGGCGTCAGCAATGGCGACATGCACGGTTTCACCAATGCGCAGCGCCGAGGGGCTGTCGAGCGTCAGGCGCTCGCCGTTGGCCAGTTCAAGCCGGGTTTCGTAGACGGCACCGCGATAGGTGCTTTCCTGTACTGTGGCAGCAAGCCCATCATCGGCGAGACGGAGAGCTTCGGGGCGCAGCAGCAGTTTGATGGTATCGGAGCCATCGGCAACGCCGCGCGCTGCAACACGATACCCCGCCACGTCAACGAGAGCCGATGACGCCTGCCTCTCGACAACCATGCCGGAAACCGGCGTGCCGCGGCCGATAAACCCGGCCACGCGCTGATCCGCAGGGGAGTGATAGACCTCCACCGGTGCAGCGATCTGCAGGATGTTGCCGGCATTCATCACCGCGATGCGATCGGAGAGCGCCAGCGCTTCCGACTGGTCATGCGTGACATAAACGATCGTCGCGCGGGTGCGCCGATGAATATCCCGAAAAGCCTCGATCATCGACGCACGCAAATGCATGTCGAGATTGGCAAGCGGTTCATCGAAAAGGATGATTTTCGCGTCGGCAACCAGACAGCGGGCGAGGGCGACGCGCTGCCGCTGGCCGCCCGAAAGTTCCTCGATCCGCCGGTCGGCGAAACTGCCGAGACTGACGCTTTCCAGTACCGCTTTGACGCGCTGCGCGATCTCGGCCTTGGCAACCTTCCGGGTCTTCAGCGGGTAGGCAACGTTCTCGGCAACATTCATATGCGGCCACAGGGCGTAGGACTGGAAGACCACGCCGACACCGCGCTCCTCCGGCGATTTCTGGCGGCGCACATCGGCGATCCGCTCGTCGCCAAAATCAATGGCGCCATCGTCGGGTGCCTCGAACCCGGCAATCAGACGCAGGAGAGTGGTCTTGCCGCAACCGGAGGGTCCCAGCAGCGAGGTAAACGACCCTGCGGGGAAATCGATAGAGATATTTCTGAGAGCAACCGTCTCGCCGAAGCGCTTGGTCAGATTCTGGATGTGAATGTCGGTCATGCGCTGCTTTTACAATGCTTTTCGATCTTTGGCACCGCCTATGCGCCAATCGCGTTACAACCATGTGACGAGGCGGTGGTATGCGGACCGCTGGCAGAAACCGAGCATTCAGGCGCCAGCACGCACGGTATCGATGAAAACCCGCAGCGCAGGTGCCATATGACGCTGCCTGGGATAGCACAGGAATAGCCCTGGAAACGGAGCGCACCATGGATCGAGCAGGCTGACAAGCCTGCCTTCGGCAATGTGGTTGACAACGGTGTCTTCGATCGGAAAACCGATCCCGATTCCCTTGAGAGTGGCACCCAGTGCCATTTCCTTGTCACTGAAGATCAACGGCCCTTCGACCGAGACACTGAACCAGCTCTCATTTTCGAAGAACTCCCAGGCGTAGGGCGTGGCCCGGCCCGGCCAGCGCCAACGTATGCAACGATGACTGACGAGATCGCGGGGATGTTCGGGATGTCCATGACGCGCCAGGTAATCAGGCGTCGCCACCACCACCTGCCGAAGCTCGGATCCCAGACGGACGGCGATCATGTCGCGCTCGATCACCTCGCCTATGCGCAAGCCCACGTCGAAACCGCCTGCGACGATGTCAATGACCTCGTCATCCACCGTGATGTCGAGCAGCACTTCGGGATAGCGCTGGGTAAAGCCGGCAAGAATCGGTTCAATGTGTTTTCGGGCTGCGGATCGGAACGAATGCACCTTTACTGTGCCGGCAGGGTGCTCGCCTGAACGGCGAGCCTGTGCGACGGCACTTCCGAGCTCGAACGCCGCGGGCCTGACCCGCTGGAGCAGATTCTCACCAGCCTCCGTCAGTGACACATTTCGCGTCGTCCGGTGGAGGAGGCGCATCTCCACCCGTTCCTCGAAACTGCGTACCATCTGGCTCAGCGCTGAAGGGGAGACGCCGAGGCTGTCGGCAGCCCGGGAGAAGCTCAGAAATTCGGCGACGGCAATGAAGGCGCGAAGCTGATTGTAGTCATGTCCGGCGAGCAGGATATCCATTTCAGCATCATACATTACTTAGCTGAGCTAACAAGCGCTGTAATTTCTTAGCGCATTATAAAGGCGTGGCCTTTCTGCCATTTTCTCGTTGGTTCATTGAAAAGGATAAAGAAATGACAACTTGGTTCATCACAGGAATTTCGCGTGGCCTTGGCAAGGCACTTGCCGTGGCAGCACTGGCAGAGGGAGATACTGTGATTGGGACAGTTCGTACGGGGTCGTTCGAACTTGATCATGATCGCGGCACCTTGCATGTGCTGAATGTTGATCTGGTCGACGGCCGGGCCGCAGCCGCCAGCGTTGCGAAAGCTTTTGAAATAGCGGGCGGGATCGACGTCATCGTAAACAATGCCGGATACGGGCTGCTGGGTGCATTGGAGAAGGCATCGGATGCGGATGTCGAGAGACTGTTTGCTGTCGATGTTTTTGCACCGTTCCGGATCATTCGGACGGCGTTGCCTTATCTTCGCGCGCAGCGCCACGGTCACATCATCAACATCACCTCGATTGCCGGGCGCGCGCCGACCACAGGATCGGCCGTTTATGCCGCCGCAAAATATGCGCTTGAAGGCCTTTCATCAGCATTGGCTTTGGAGATCGCACCGCTTGGTATCAAAGTAACGGCCATCGCCCCTGGCGCATTCAGGACGGACTTCCTTTCGTCTCATTCAATCCGCAAAAGCGACGCCGAAGACGCTGCCTATGCCGAGACGATTGGACGGAGTTCTGCCGCCTTCGATTCCGTCGCGGGTCGACAGCTGGGCAATCCAGATCTCGCAGCACAAGTGATCATCAACCTGGTTCGTGCCGACAATCCGCCTCTTCATCTGCTGCTCGGCAGCGACGCGCTGCGCCGTGCCCGCAGCAAACTGGATGAGATTGCCGATGAGATCGATGCCTGGGAAACCATCACCCGCAGCACCGATTTCGAGAATGGCGAATAATTTAAACAGTCAAACTCCGCATCAATCGGACAATTCGGGCAAGGTCACTGTCGTGAGACAGTGACCTTGCTCAAGGCATGCGTTGCTCACATCGTCGCCAGCGATCAACACAACGACACGCAAGTTGCAGCAAGGCAACATTGCGTCCATCAAAATTCCCATCAAAACCCGTCAAAAAGAGTTGCACACCTCATTTCGCCGAACTAGTATATCAAGCGGAGGAGAATTCTCGTGGTAAAGATGACGCTTGAAGACGTCGCCCGAGAAGCCGGTGTCAGTCTTGCAACGGTTGATCGTGTTGTGAACGGGCGGAATGGTGTGCATGCGCGCACCATCGAACGCGTCAACGCGGCCATCAAACTGCTTGGATTTCATCCGGATCAGCACGCGTCGCGGCTGGCACGCGGACGGGACTATGATTTCCGGATTATCCTGCCGACCGGCGAAAACGAATTCATGCAGGCGCTGGATGCGGAGTTTCGTGCAACCCGCGAACGCCAGTTGAAGGAACGCGTGCGGCTTTCCATTCAATATGTCGATACTTTCGACGGCGAGGCTTTGGCGGCGGCGCTCGAACGGCTGCCCTCCAGCATCGACGGCGTCGCTGTCGTCGCGCTCGACCATCCCGCCGTGACAGAAGCCATCAACGCCCTTGCCGACAGGGGTGTGGTTGTCCTGACACTGGTTTCCGATGTACCGAATTCGCGCCGCGCCCATTTTGTCGGCATCGACAATTACGCCGCCGGGCGCACCGCTGCATCGCTGATTGGCCGCTTTGTCGGACCGCGCAAGGGCAAGGTCGGCATGATTGCCGGCTCGCTGGCCCTGCGCGACCACGTGGAGCGGCAGTTCGGTTTCGAACAGGTCATTTCCCGCGAATACGCCAATCTTGAAGTTCTGCCCGTGCGGGAAGCACGGGACGAGAATGCACGGGTTGAGACGGTCGCCCGCGCGCTGCTGCGCGACCATCCCGATCTGGTCGCCATCTACAATGCCGGCGGTGGCCAGGCGGGTGTTGTCGCCGCGCTCGAAGCAACCAGCCGTGTCTCCGACGTGATTTTCGTGGCGCATGAACTCACCGCCTCGACCCGCCGCCATCTGGTGCGCGGCACCGTGGATGCACTGATCAATCAGGATGTCGGGCATATGGCGCGCAGCACCGCACGCATTCTCACCGCCCTGCGCGAAGGCCGTCCCATTGTGCCGGGGCAGGAACATATCCGCATCGATATTTTTCTCAGGGACAACATGCCCTGAACAGAAACCGGAGGGGTGCCTGCCCGAGGCGCCCGCATGAATTGGAGGAGACGAGACATGAAGACGATCAAGGGACCAGCCATTTTCCTCGCGCAGTTTGCGGGCGATGCGGCACCGTTCAACTCATTCGACGCGATCTGCCAATGGGCAGCATCCCTCGGCTACAAGGGTGTTCAAATTCCCACCTGGGATGCGCGGCTGTTCGATCTCAAGAAGGCCTCGGACTCCAAGACCTATTGCGATGAAGTCGCCGGCATTGCCCATGCGCATGGCCTCACCATCACCGAGCTTTCAACCCATCTGCAGGGCCAGCTCGTCGCCGTTCATCCGGTCTACGATGAACTGATGGACGGTTTTGCCGTGCCCGAAGTGCATGGCAACCCCAAGGCGCGCCAGGAATGGGCGGTCGATCAGGTCAAGCGCGCCGCACGTGCCTCCAACCATCTTGGCCTGAAAGTCATGCCGACATTCTCGGGCGCGCTGGCCTGGCCATTCCTCTATCCCTTTCCGCAGCGGCCTGCCGGTCTCGTCGAAGCGGCATTCGACGAACTGGCCAAACGCTGGACACCGATCCTCAACTACCTCGATGAACAGGGTGTCGATGCGGCCTATGAAATCCATCCGGGTGAAGACCTGCATGACGGCATCACCTACGAGATGTTCCTGGAGCGCGTGAACAATCATCCGCGCGCCAACCTGCTCTATGATCCCTCGCACTTCGTGCTGCAGCAGCTCGACTATCTCGACTACATCGACATCTATCACGAGCGCATCAAGGCGTTCCACGTCAAGGACGCCGAATTCAATCCGACGGGGCGTCAGGGTGTCTATGGCGGTTTCCAGTCCTGGGTGAATCGTGCCGGCCGTTTCCGTTCGCTTGGCGACGGGCAGGTGGATTTTGGCGCCGTCTTTTCCAAGCTGACGGCTTATGACTTCGATGGCTGGGCGGTGCTGGAATGGGAATGCGCTCTCAAGCATCCGGAAGACGGTGCACGTGAAGGCGCTGAATTCATCAACGCACATCTGATCCGCGTGACCGAAAGGGCATTCGATGATTTCGCTGGCGCAGGAACCGATGACGCGGCCAACCGCCGTATCCTTGGTCTGGTATAAGAACGGAAGGAAGCGGCAATGGCTATTGAAGCAAGCAGAGAAAAAGCGGCAACCCGGCGCATTCGCATCGGCATGGTCGGAGGAGGGCAGGGCGCCTTCATCGGCGCCGTGCATCGCATCGCCATGCGCATCGACGATCAATACGAGCTCGTCGCCGGAGCACTTTCCTCCGATCCGGCACGCGCCAAGGCCTCGGCGAAGGAGCTCGGCATTGCGGAAGACCGTGCCTATGGTTCTTTCGAAGAGATGGCGAAAGCGGAAGCCAAGCGCCCGGATGGGATTGAGGCGGTGGCGATCGTTACCCCGAACCATATGCATGCACCCGCCGCAAAAGCGTTTCTGAAAGCCGGCATCCATGTGATCTGCGACAAGCCGCTGACGACGACGGTGAAGGACGCAAAGGAACTCGTGGCTTTGGTGAAGAAGACAGGCAAGATTTTTGCCGTGACACACAATTACACCGGATACCCCATGATCCGGCAGGCCCGCGCCATGGTCGAAAAGGGTGTCCTTGGCAAGATCCGTCTGGTGCAGGCCGAATACCCGCAGGACTGGCTGACGGAAAAGGCGGAAGACTCAGGATCGAAGCAGGCGGAATGGCGCACCGATCCGGCGCGTTCGGGCGCAGGCGGCGCCATCGGCGATATCGGCACGCACGCCTATAACCTTGCCTGTTTTGTTTCCGGCCTGACGCTGAAGCAGCTGTGCGCCGAACTCACCAGCTTCGTCGAAGGCCGCAAGCTCGATGATGACGTGCAGATCCTGATGCGTTTCGATGGCGGCGCCAAGGGCATGCTGTGGGCAAGCCAGGTGGCACCCGGGCACGAGAACGGCCTGAAACTGCGCGTCTACGGCACCAAGGGCGGGCTGGAATGGACCCAGGCCGATCCGAATTATCTCTGGTACACACCGTTCGGCAAGCCCAAGCAATTGCTGACCCGCGGCGGAGCGGGCGCATCGCCGGAAGCCGCCCGTGTCACACGCGTTCCCGGCGGTCATCCGGAAGGCTATCTTGAAGGTTTTGCCAATATCTATACGGAAGCCGCACAGGCGATCATTGCCGCCCGGACGGGCAAGAAGACGCCGAAGGATGTGATTTATCCGACGGTCGAGGATGGACTTGCCGGCATGGAGTTCATCGATGCGGCGGTCAAATCATCCAAGGCCGGCGGTGTCTGGACGAAGGTGTGATGGAAAAGCGGATATCACCCCCCTCTGGCTTGCCAGCCATCTCCCCCACAAGGGGGGAGATCACATTGGCATTGATACCTCTATCCATGGGGCAACGCTGCAAAATGGCTGGCACAATAATGGAGGCTGATCTCCCCCCTTGTGGGGGAGATGCCCGGCAGGGCAAAGGGGGGTGCCAGGAAAGATGAGTTCAGACCCCGCCACACAGTCAACTCTGCTGCCCGTGCTTGAAGCCCGGGGCATCGCCAAGGCTTTCGGGCCGGTGGAGGTGCTGACCAATATCAGCCTCACCATCCAGCCCGGCGAGGTGCATGCAATCATCGGCGAGAACGGTGCCGGCAAGTCGACGCTGATGAAGCTTCTGAGCGGCCATCTGCAGCCGACCCGCGGCTCGGTTGCGATGGATGGGGAGGACGTGACCCTCGCCGGTCCCGTCGATGCGGAACATCGCGGTCTTGTGCTGGTGCACCAGGAAATCCTGCTCGCACCGCATTTGACGGTCGCGCAGAATATTTTCATGGGCCGCGAGTTGAAACGCGGTCACATGGTCAATGACCGCGAGATGAACCGGCTGGCTGCCGAAGCCGTGCGCAAGCTCGGTGCTGATATTGATCCGACAACACCGGTGTCGCGGCTATCCATTGCGCGGCGCCAGCTCGTGCAGATTGCCCGCGCCCTCCAAGTGCCGCACCGCGTCGTGATCTTCGATGAGCCCACGGCATCTCTCACCCCTTATGAGACGGAAGCGCTGCTCAAGGTGATCCGCAACTTGCGCGACCAGAACGTGGCGGTTCTCTATATTTCCCACCGCCTGCCGGAGGTAGCCGCCATTGCCGACCGCATCACCGTGCTGCGCGACGGCAAGCTTATCGCGACCCGCAATGCCTCGGAATTGCAGCCCGTTGACATGGCCAAGCTGATGGTCGGACGTGACATGTCGAAGCTTTATCCTGAGCGGGAAGAAACGGCGACGCACGAGACCATTCTGGAAGTCAGCAACTTTGATGTCCCGGGTTATGCCCGCGAGGCATCCTTTACTCTACGCAAGGGCGAAATACTCGGCTTTGCCGGGCTGATCGGCGCCGGACGGACTGAACTGTTCGAAGGCATTGTCGGGCTGCGTTCCGGACATGGGCAGGTCAAATTGAACGGCAAGCCGGTGCGGTTTCACAGCGTGCGCGACAGCATGGCCGCCGGGATTGTCTACCTGAGCGAAGACCGCAAGGGCAAGGGACTGCTTCTGGCACAGAACCTGCGGACGAACCTCACGCTGGCCTCATTGGAAAAATTCACCAAAGGCCCGCTCATCGAGCGCAAGCAGGAAGAACAGGGGCTGGACAAGGCGATTGCCGAATTCGACATCCGGGCCCGGCGGCGCGATCTGCTGGCGGGCCAGTTGTCCGGAGGCAATCAGCAAAAGCTGTTGCTTGCCAAGATGATGCTGCTTGATCCGAGCATCGTCATCATCGATGAGCCGACGCGCGGTATCGATATCGGCACCAAGGAACAGATCTACAGGTTCATCGCCGATCTCGCCAAGTCAGGAAAATCGGTCATCGTCATCTCCTCCGAGATGCAGGAGCTGATCGGCATCTGTCACCGCATCCTTGTCATGCGCTCCGCGCGCATTGTCGGCGAGGTCTCGGGTGACGCGATGACGGAAGATGAAATCGTCGTCTACGCCACCGGCGTCAAAACAAACGAAGCAGAACTATACGCAACGGGGTCCGCATGAGCGATACGCAAGCAAACACCGACACGCGCGGCCTTGGCCGCAAGCTGGCGGATATCGACAAGACGGCGGTTGCGCCATTCCTGGCGCTTGCCGCGCTTTTCGTTCTGGGCGCCCTGGTCAATCCAAGCTTCATCGGCATCGACAATATATTGAACGTGCTGACCCGTTCGTCCTTCATCGCCATCATCGCCGTTGGAGCGACCTTCGTGATTTCGGCAGGCGGGCTTGATCTGTCGGTGGGATCGATGGCTGCGCTTGTCGCCGGCATCATGATCCTGTTCCTGAATTCTGCCGCCATCGACGGCAATTTCGCCATGCTGGCCGCCGGTGTCGTCATCGCCATCGGCGTCGGGGCAGGTGCAGGGCTGGTGAACGGCGCCGTCACGACGCTGGGGCGGATCGAACCGTTCATCGTGACGCTTGGAACGATGGCCATCTACCGCTCCGTCACGGTCTGGCTGGCCAATGGCGGATCGATTGCCATGAAATCCAGCGAAATGCGCAATCTGTTCCGGCCGGTCTATACCGGCACGTTCCTCGGCTTGCCGATACCGGTCTGGATCATCATCGCCGTCGGTTTGCTCGGTGCCTTCATCCTCTACAAGACCTCCTTTGGCCGGCACGTCATCGCGGTCGGTTCCAACGAAGACGTCGCGCGGTATTCCGGCATCCACGTCAATCGTGTCCGCGCCATGACCTATGTCATTCAAGGTATCTGCGTGGCCATAGCCGTAGTGGTCTACGTCCCGCGGCTTGGGGCGGCAACCACGACCACCGGCATGCTGTGGGAATTGCAGGCCATTACGGCTGTTGTCATCGGCGGCACGGCGCTGAAAGGCGGGGTCGGCCGCATCTGGGGAACCATTTGCGGCGCCTTCATGCTGGAGATCGTCGGCAACATCATGGTCCTGTCCAACTTCGTCAGTGAATATCTGATCGGTGCGGTTCAGGGCGTCATCATCATCATCGCCATGCTGGTGCAGCGGACACTGCAGCGCAAGGGATAGACAGCGATAAAAGTTTGGGAGGGGGAGAATGGGCCACCCGCCGACCTCGACACAAAGGCCCGTAGAATATTTGGGAGAGAAATATGCGTAAACTCATCGTGGGACTTGCCGGCGCGCTGCTCGCGTCAAGCATGGTCCTGGCTCACGCCGCGGATAAGAAAGTCAATATCGCCGTTTCCATTCCGGCTGCCGATCATGGCTGGACCGGCGGCGTCGTCTATCACGCCGAACGGGCGGCCAAGATTCTTGAGGCCAACCATCCCGGCCTCAAGATCACCATCAAGACATCACCCGATGGTGCTTCCCAGGCCAACGCACTGGAAGACCTGACCACACAGGGCATCGACGCACTCGTCACCCTGCCGCACAATTCCGACGAACTGACCGACCCGATCCGTCAGGTCAAGGCAAAGGGCGTATTCGTCACGGTTGTCGACCGCGCCCTGTCCGATCAGAGCATTCAGGATCTGTACGTCGCCGGCAACAATCCGGAGCTCGGCCGTGTCGCCGGCAAATATCTGAAGGACAAGCTTGGCACCGGTGACGTCGTGGTCATTCGCGGCCTGCCGATCGTCATTGACGAAGAACGCCAGAAGGGTTTTGACGAAGCCATTGCCGGAAGCGGTATCAAGGTGCTCGACAAGCAGTTCGGCAACTGGTCACGCGATGACGCCTTCAAGGTCATGCAGGACTATCTGACCAAGTTCCCGAAGATCGATGCCGTCTGGTGCCAGGATGACGACATGGCCGTCGGCGTACTCGAGGCCATCAGCCAGGCCAAGCGCACCGACATCAAGATGGTCATCGGCGGTGCCGGCATGAAGGACATGATCAAGCGCGTCAGCGATGGCGATGCCATGACACCGATCAATGTTCTCTATCCGCCGTCCATGATCGCAACGGCACTCGAACTGACGGTTGCCAATTTCTACGATCAGGTTCCTGTGCGCGGCAAATACATCCTGGATGCCACCCTGGTCACCAAGGACAATGCCAAGGAATTCTACTTCCCTGATTCGCCGTTCTGATCTCCACGATCAGGGCATGATCAATCTGCACATGGAAAAGGCCCGCAAGGGCCTTTTTCTTTTGTCAGGGTTGGCGCCGGGGAGGACTCGTACCCCGACGCCTTCCCTGTTGCAGCAGGCTTCATCATGGCGGGAGCAGCGGTCATGCTCAAACCATTTCCTGCCGCAAATTGCGCTGCGCAATTCGAAATTTCCAGCCGTTGCGCTTGCTGGGATAGCTCGAACTTCAAGAATTTTTGCAGGCTCGCGGTCAGCGCGCTTGCAATTTTGTGATGTTTTTCAAGCGCCAACTAACTTGACTCGTTGACTCCTCTTTATGTTGAGTAATAAATATGATCATACGAGTCAAGTTTGAACTATCCGTTGCCGGAGCATTCCGGCAACGACAGCACGAAAAGGCTGGCCAGCAATGTCACGACGCCAAATCATCGATCTTCAAGTCCGGCTTCCGAGGCTGGCCCCGCTCGCACGCGAACTCATGCCGGTCCGGCAAACGGATATGCGCGTTTACGGCAGCGAGATCCTGTTCGACGGCTCCAACGAAGTCGGCATCGAACATGCCGGCTCGCTTTACCGCCTGAAAATCACCCGCCAGGGCAAACTCATTCTCAACAAGTAACGCATTGATAGGCATCCGAAGACAATGACTGATACGCACAAGCCAGCACCCCAGGACATCCGGCAAGCTCGGGCAGACAATCCCAAAATGCGCGAGCGCGACCTTGCCCAGCAACTGGGTATCACTGAGGCCGATTTGGTTGCAGCTTTTTGTGGCCTCAATGTCATTCGCATCACGCCGCGCATCGAAACCTTCCTGACCGAGATACAGACTTTGGGCGAGGTCATGGCCCTCACGCGCAATGAGAGCGCCGTGCACGAAAAGATCGGCGTCTATGACAAGCCGATTGTCGGCAAGCATGCCTCCATGCTTCTCGGGGAACAGATCGACATGCGCCTGTTTCCCGACAGCTGGGCCCACGGCTTCGCGGTCGAAAAACAGGACGGCGAATTCACCCGCCGCAGCCTGCAGTTCTTTGACGCCGCTGGCGAGGCAATCCACAAAATTCATCTGCGCCCGGCTTCCGATCTCGATGCCTACCACGCACTTGTCGCCAAGCTGCGCCTCGATGACCAGTCGCAGAGTATCGAACTGACGGCTTTGCCGAAGCCCGAGGAGAAGACTGCGGAAATTCATGAACTTGATGCGGACGGCCTGCGCGATCGCTGGACCCAGATGAAGGATGTGCATGAATTCTTCGGCATTCTGCGCTCGCTGAAGATGACCCGCCATCAGGCGGTGCAGGTGATCGGGCAGGACTATGCCTGGGCACTGGATCGCGACGCCTTGAGCGCCATGATGCAGCATGCGGCGCAGGAGCAGATACCGATCATGTGCTTTGTCGGCAATCGCGGTTGCATCCAGATCCATTCGGGTCCGATTGCGAACATCAAGCCGATGGGGCCTTGGCTCAATATCCTCGATGAAACCTTTCATATGCACCTGCGCCTCGATCACATTGCCGAGTTGTGGGCCGTGCGCAAACCGACCAAGGACGGTCATGTGACATCGCTCGAAGCCTACGGCGCCGAAGGGGAAATGATCATCCAGTTCTTCGGCAAGCGCCACGAGGGTTCGGGCGAACGGGAAGACTGGCGCCAGCTTGTCGAAAACCTGCCGCGCATCCTGCGTTCGGCCGCGTAAGGAAATGACCATGTTCGCTAAACGCCAGAGCAAGCCGGCAAGGCTGCATCTCGCCGCTTCGCTCGCCGGGCTGATGGCATTGCTTTACGCACAAGGCATGGCTTCTGCAGAAGAAGTGACCGGGCGTCTTCCCGATGCGAGCCGGGTAGTGTCCATCGGCGACTCCATCACGGAGATCGTCTATGCGCTGGGGGAAGAAGGGCACCTCGTCGGCCGTGACCAGACGAGTACCTACCCGCAAGCGGCGCAGAAGCTGCCCGATGTCGGCTATATGCGCGCGCTGTCCCCCGAAGGGGTTCTCTCCATCAATCCGACGGCTATCATTGCCGTGGAAGGCAGCGGCCCGAAGGAAACCATCGATGTCCTGAAGAAGGCCAGCCTGCCCTTCGTTTTTGTGCCGGAAGATTACACCGGAAAGAGTATCGCGGCGAAAATACGCGTGGTGGGTACGGCACTTGGCGTTGACGACAAGGCGGAAAAACTGGCGTCGCAGGTCGAGAAGGATTTGCAGGCGGCCGAAGACGCAACGAAGAACATCAAGAACCGCAAGCGGATTCTGTTTGTCCTCAGCGCCCAAGGCGGCAAGATCATGGCCTCCGGCACCAAAACGGCAGCCAATGGGATCATCGCACTGGCCGGTGCCGACAATGCGATCACGGAATATCCCGGATACAAGCCATTGACGGACGAGGCGATCATCACCGCCAAACCCGACGTCATTCTGGTCATGGACCGCGGTGGTGACCATGCGTCCGACAATGCCGACCTTCTTGCCAATGCGGCGATCGCCGCGACGCCCGCCGGCAAAGACAAGAAGATCATCCGCATGAGCGGTCAGTATCTGCTGGGCTTCGGGCCGCGTGCGCCCAAGGCAATTCACGAGCTGGCCGAAGCCATTTACGGCAACGAACTCGGCAAATGAGTGAGACCGTCTTGAGAAAACCTGCCGTCCTTGCTTCCGCACAGGGCGGCAGCAGACTGCGCCCGGATGGTGACCGGTCAGTGTTTGCGCGCATGGTCATTGCTTGCCTGTGCGTCGCGCTCGTTGCCACAGTCCTTTTCAGCCTCGCCTTTGGTGCATCCGATGCATCGGTCCTCTCCGTCGTGAAGTCCCTGATTGCCGGATCCGATATCACGGACAATGCGCTCTCCGTCCGTGATCGCATCATCATTTACGATATCCGCTTGCCCCGCGTCATTCTCGGCGCGCTGATCGGCGCGTCCCTTGCCGTATCGGGTGCAGTCATGCAGGGATTGTTCCGCAATCCGCTGGCTGACCCCGGCATTGTCGGCGTCTCGGCGGGCGCCGGGCTTGGCGCGGTCAGCATCATCGTTCTCGGCGGAACCTTCCTCGCCCCGGTGATCGCTCTGTTCAGTCTCTATGCCTTGCCGCTCGCCGCTTTCTTCGGCGCCCTCATCTTCACGCTCATCCTCTACCACGTCGCGACGCGGCGCGGGCAAACGTCCATCGCCACGATGCTGCTCGCCGGTATTGCGCTCGGCGCCATGGCCGCCGCCTATATCGGTGTCCTGGTCTATGTCGCCGACGACAAACAGTTGCGCGACCTGACATTCTGGGGGCTGGGATCGCTGGCGGGAGCCAATTGGGTCAAGATCGCCGCATCAGGCCCGCTCATTGCGCTCGCCCTCGTCATTTCACCATTCCTCGCCCGCGGCCTCAACGGGCTCGCCCTCGGGGAAGCATCGGCGAGCCATCTCGGCATTCCGGTACAGCGCTTCAAACGCATCGCCATTGTCACCGTCGCTGCCGCCACCGGCGCATCGGTTGCGGTGAGCGGTGGCATCGGCTTTGTCGGCGTCGTCGTTCCGCATCTGCTGCGCCTCGTGATCGGCCCCGATCATCGCTATCTCCTGCCGGCCGCCGCTCTCCTTGGCGCCTGCCTCCTTCTGATTGCCGATGCGGTCAGCCGAACGATTGTTGCGCCATCGGAACTGCCGATTGGCATCGTCACGGCAGCCGTTGGCGCACCCTTCTTCCTGTGGATATTGCTGCGTCGCCGCGGCATTCTGGACCTCTGATCATGATCCGTGTTTCCAATGTCTCCGTGTCCCTCGGCCGAAACAGAATCGTCGAGAACATATCCTTTGATGCTGAGGCAGGCGCATTCACAGTTATCGTCGGACCCAATGGGTCAGGCAAAACGACCCTGATGCGTGCACTCTCCGGTGATCTGCCGCATGAGGGCGTCATCAGCATCAACGGCACGCCGATCAACCGGCTGAAGCTCTGGCAGATGGCAACCATGCGGGCGATCCTGCCGCAATCCACCTCACTGTCCTTCCCGTTTACCGTGCGTGAGATCGTCAAGCTGGGCATGACCAGCGGTCGCTCCGGTGCTTCGCGCCACAACGTGGACACACTGCCCGATGAAGCGCTTGAGCACGTTGACCTCGCGGGTTTCGGCGGGCGGTTCTATCAGGAACTCTCTGGCGGCGAGCAGCAGCGGGTGCAACTGGCGCGCGTCCTCTGCCAGGTCTGGCAGCCGGTGCTGGACGGCCAGCCCCGCTTTCTCTTTCTTGATGAGCCGGTGTCAAGCCTCGATATCAAACATCAGCTGATCATCATGCAGATTGCCCGCGATTTTGCCGATCGCGGTGGCGGGGTCATCGCGATCCTGCATGATCTCAACCTGACCTCCATGTTTGCCGACCGCGTCGTGGTCATGCACAGGGGAAGGGCCGATTCTGTGGGTACCCCCATGGAAGTCTTGACCGATGACCGCATCCTGCGCGTCTATGAATGTGCGCTCAAGGTCGGCGGGCTGCCCGGAAAATCCGTGCCGTTCGTCTTGCCGCAATCCGCAGTGCTCTGAGCATGCGAAGCTGTCGCCATCTACCTATTGACTAAAAATGGCGAATTGATACTAAATATAGATGTTATGGTTCTCTCCGAGTCGCAAGACCGGGAGCTAAGAGGGAAGCCGGTGAAATGTCCTGGACATTGATGCCGGCGCTGCCCCCGCAACTGTAAACAGCGAGTTGTTGTCGACAATGCCACTGAAGCCCAGCTTCGGGAAGGCCGACACCAGCGCCGACCTGTGAGCCAGGAGACCTGCCATGACATGATGAACGTCCACGGGCGGGGTGTCCCGGTGTGTCGCTTGCAATGGTCGGCCGCAAGCTGACCGGATTCTTGCACGCGTGCGCTCGACCTTTGCCCCCAACATTTGGGGTATAAGCATATGTCTCTTTCTCTTCAAACCACCCGCGCCGACGGTCAGTCGCCGGTTCGTCCTGCCGAACTGCAGCCATCATCCAGCGAGCCCGGCTACCGCGTCATTCGGCGCAATGGCTCGGTCACACCGTTCGATCCGCTGAAAATCACCGTTGCTCTCACCAAAGCCTTCCTCGCCGTCGAAGGCAATGTCGCTGCCGGTTCGCGCCGTGTGCATGATGTCGTCGAAGGCTTGACCGCCGACATCGTGACAACATTGAAGCGCCGCAGCAGCGAAGGCCGTCTGTTTCACATTGAAGACGTGCAGGACCAGGTCGAACTTGCCCTCATGCGCAGCGAAAACCACAAGGTTGCGCGTGCTTACGTGCTCTACCGGGAAGAACGCGCGCGAGAACGGGCGAAGCTGGTGGAACCCGTGGCCGAAACCGGCCCGTCCCTCAGCGTCACCCTGCTTGATGGGACCAGGGCACCGCTCGATGCGGCGCGCCTCGCCCGAATCATCGATGAAGCCTGCGAAGGACTTGACGGGGTCAGCGCCACGCCGATCCTCAGCGAAACCCAGCGCAATCTCTATGACGGTATCACCCTCGACGAACTGTCGCTTGCGCCCATTCTGGCTGCACGCACACTCGTTGAAACCGAACCGAACTATTCCTTTGTCACTGCCCGGCTGCTTCTGGACAAGCTGCGCCGCGAAGCCTTGAGCTTTGTCTTCGGCAGGCCCGAACAGGCGACCCAGCATGAAATGGCGGAGCGCTATGCCGATTATTTCCCCGCCTATGTGAAGGCTGGGATTGAAGCGGAACTGCTCGATCCTGAACTTGCCCGCTTCGACCTGCGGAAAATATCAGCAGCCCTGAAGCCGGAACGCGACCTGCAGTTCCAGTATCTCGGCCTGCAGACTTTGTATGATCGTTATCTCCAGCAGACACGCGGTATCCGGTTCGAATTGCCGCAGGCCTTCCTGATGCGCGTTGCCATGGGCCTCGCCACCCGTGAGATCGACCGGGAAGCGCGCGCCATCGAATTCTACGACCTGCTGTCGTCGTTCGACTTCATGGCTTCGACTCCAACCTTGTTCAATTCGGGCACGCTGCGCCCACAACTGTCCTCCTGCTTCCTGACCACCGTCGCCGACGATCTCGACGGCATCTTCAAGGCGGTGAAGGACAACGCGCTTCTGGCAAAATATTCCGGCGGTCTCGGCAATGACTGGACGCCCGTGCGCGGTCTTGGCGCCCATATCAAGGGAACCAACGGCGAAAGCCAGGGCGTCGTACCGTTCCTGAAAGTGGCCAACGATACGGCCATCGCGGTCAATCAGGGCGGCAAGCGCAAGGGCGCCGTCTGCGCCTATCTCGAGACTTGGCATGTCGACATCGAGGAGTTTCTCGATCTGCGCAAGAATACCGGTGACGACCGCCGCCGCACCCATGACATGAACACGGCCAACTGGGTGCCTGATCTGTTCATAAGCCGCGTGGAAAAGGACGAGCCATGGACCCTGTTCTCACCCGACGAGACACCGGATCTGCATGATCTCTACGGCGCTGACTTCAAAATTGCCTACGAGGCTTATGAAGCCAAGGCTGCACGCGGGGAAATCCGTGTCTTCCGCACCGTGCGGGCTCTGGATCTCTGGCGCCGGATTTTGACGATGCTGTTCGAGACGGGCCACCCATGGGTCACATTCAAGGACCCCTGCAATATCCGCTCGCCGCAGGGTCATGTCGGCGTGGTGCACTCGTCGAACCTGTGCACCGAGATTACCCTCAACACATCGAAGGATGAAGTTGCGGTGTGCAACCTCGGCTCGATCAACCTTGCCAATCACATTGCAGCCGAAGGCCTCGACCTTGAGCGTCTGACGCGCACTGTGGCAACGGCCATGCGCATGCTCGACAATGTCATCGACATCAACTTCTACACCATCCCGGAAGCGCGCCATTCCAACCTGCGTCACCGTCCGGTCGGTCTCGGCTTGATGGGCTTCCAGGATGCGTTGCAGGCATTGCGTATTCCCTATGCCTCCAACGAAGCCGTGGCTTTTGCCGATATCAGCATGGAAGCCATTTCCTATCACGCCATTTCGGCATCGGTTGACCTCGCCAGTGAACGTGGCAGCTATCCGAGCTTCAACGGCTCGCTCTGGTCAAAAGGCATTCTTCCGATCGATTCCATCGAACTGCTCGACCGGGCCCGCACGGCGGCTGGTGCCAGGCTTTCGATGGACCGCAGCACGACCCTTGATTGGGAAGCCCTGCGCAAGCGGGTGACAGCAACCGGAATGCGCAATTCCAACACCATGGCGATCGCACCCACCGCAACGATTTCCAACATCTGCGGCGTTGCCCAGTCCATCGAGCCCGCCTATCAGAACCTCTTCGTCAAATCCAACATGTCAGGCGACTTCACTGTCGTCAATGCTGCACTGGTGCATGACCTGAAGCAGCGCGGGCTGTGGGACGAGGTGATGATTTCGGACCTGAAATATTTCGACGGCTCGGTTGGTGAAATCGACCGCATCCCCGCCGACCTCAAGGCGCTCTATGCCACGGCGTTCGAAATCGACAGTGCATGGCTGATTGCTGCGGCCTCGCGCCGGCAGAAATGGATCGATCAAGCCCAGTCGCTCAATCTCTATATTGCCAACCCGAGCGGCAAGAAGCTTGACGAACTCTATCGCCTCGCCTGGAACAGCGGTTTGAAGACGACCTATTACCTGCGTTCGCGTTCGGCCTCGCACGTGGAAAAGTCCACGTTGAAAGGCACCGATGGCAAGCTCAACGCCGTCGCCGCCAAGCCGATTGCCGAATCGATCATCCTGTCGGTACCGGCCGGCAATGCCTGCTCGATCAATGATCCGGACTGTGAAGCCTGCCAGTAAACGCGCAACCGCGCCTGCCACACGTGCTTTGCAATGAATTGAAGGAAAAGACCATGCTTGACTGGACCAACACCGAAGCTGCCGCCAATGCGGCCCGCGCCATCCACCCCGCCCTTGCACCGGATCAGGCACCCGTCGCCGATGCCACGGGTCTTGGCGATATCGTACGCGGCGGTGGCCGTGTGCGCGTCGATGACAAGGCGATGATCAATTCACGTGCCGACGTCAACCAGCTCCTGCCACTCAAATATCACTGGGCCTGGGAGAAATATCTCAATGGCTGCAACAATCACTGGATGCCGACTGAGGTATCGATGCAGGCGGATATCGTCCTGTGGAAATCCAGGGACGGGCTGACCGACGACGAACGCCGTATGATCAAGCGCAATCTCGGTTTCTTCGCGGCCTCCGAGTCACTTGTTGCCAACAATATTGTCCTTGCCATTTACCGGCACCTGACCAATCCGGAATGCCGCCAATATCTCTTGCGTCAGGCTTTCGAGGAAGCCGTCCATACCCACACCTTCCAGTATATCGTGGAAAGTCTCGGGCTGGACGAGGGCGAACTCTTCAACATGTATCGCGAAGTGCCATCGATCACCGACAAGGCGGCCTGGGCGCTCAAGCACACGCAAAATCTCGACAACCCGGATTTCAAGACCGGCACACCGGAGATGGATCAGCAGTTCCTGCGCGATCTCGTGGCTTTCTACGTCATTTTCGAGGGCATGTGGTTCTATACGGGCTTTGCCCAGATCCTGTCGCTTGGCAGGCGCAACAAGATGGTCGGCATTGCCGAACAGTATCAGTACATCCTGCGCGACGAGAGCATCCACATGAATTTCGGCATCGACGTGATCAACCAGATCCGTCACGAAAATCCGCATCTGTGGACAAAAGCCTTTACCGAAGAACTGCGCGGGATGATCAGGGATGCCGCGGAACTCGAGGCATCCTATGGCCGCGATACCATGCCGCGCGGGTTCCTCGGGCTGAATGCTGCGCTTTGCGAAAGCTATATGCACTTCATCGCCAACCGCCGCTGTGCCCAGCTTGGTCTCGCACAGGTCTTTCCCGACACGGACAATCCGTTCCCGTGGATGTCGGAAGCGATGGATTTGAAGAAGGAAAAGAATTTTTTCGAAACCCGGGTTATCGAATACCAGAATGGCGGAGCA
Organism: Todiramphus chloris collaris; assembly: GCA_025345505.1. Lineage (NCBI taxonomy): Eukaryota > Metazoa > Chordata > Aves > Coraciiformes > Alcedinidae > Todiramphus > Todiramphus chloris. Next base: position 40,971 of record JANVCC010006612.1, on the reverse strand, counting down.
CTGGCGTGGGATTGATGCGCATAATGCCGGCTCCCGAGGACATTTTCGTCGCGAGGGCGCGCTTGATGCGGGCATCGCGGCTGCGGCGGGACAGGACGCCGCAGCTGCGACAGAATCTGCCGCCAATGGAATTGATTTGTTGACATAAAGATATCTTTATGTGAGTTTACGCCTCTCGTCCCAAGATGGCCAAGAGGCGTTTGAGTCATGAATATTGCAGTCGATAATCTGTTCGGTCCCATGGGTGCTCCACGGGATGGCTCGGAGGTGTTTGAAGCGCTGACCAAGGCGGCGCGCGAACGCATCCTGATTCTCGACGGGGCCATGGGCACGCAGATTCAGGGCCTCAGCCTGAACGAGGACGATTTCCGCGGCGAACGCTTCGCCGACTGCTCCTGTCACCTGCAGGGCAATAACGACCTTCTGATTCTCACGCAGCCCCAGGCCATCGAGGACATCCACTACGCCTATGCCATGGCCGGTGCGGACATTCTCGAAACCAACACATTCTCTTCCACTACCATTGCCCAGGCTGACTACAGCATGGAAGAGGTTGTGTACGAGCTGAACCGCGACGGCGCCCGCCTTGCCCGCCGGGCAGCGATCAAGGCCGAACAGAAGGACGGCAAACGCCGCTTCGTGGCCGGAGCGCTCGGACCGACAAACCGCACCGCATCCATTTCGCCTGACGTGAACAATCCCGGCTATCGCGCTGTCACCTTTGACGATCTGCGTATTGCCTATGCGGATCAGGTGCGCGGTCTGATGGATGGCGGCGCCGATATCATCCTCATCGAAACGATCTTCGACACGCTGAACGCCAAGGCAGCAGTGTTCGCCACGCAGGAAGTCTTCGAAGAAAAGGGCATTACCCTGCCCATCATGATTTCGGGCACGATCACCGATCTCTCAGGCCGAACCTTGTCCGGTCAGACACCGACGGCCTTCTGGCATTCCGTGCGTCACGCGGAACCCTTCACCATCGGCCTGAACTGCGCGCTTGGCGCCAATGCAATGCGCGCCCACCTTGCTGAAATTTCCAGCGCTGCCGATACATTTGTCTGCGCCTATCCCAATGCCGGCCTGCCCAACGAATTCGGCCAGTATGACGAAAGCCCGGAGGCAATGGCCGAGCAGCTGGAAGGCTTTGCCAGTGACGGCCTGCTGAACATCGTCGGCGGCTGCTGCGGTTCGACACCCGATCACATTCGGGCGATTGCCGAGGCGGTCAGCAAGTATCCGCCGCGCCAGATCCCGGAAATTTCCACGCATATGCGCCTGTCCGGCCTTGAGCCGTTCACGCTGACCAAGGACATTCCGTTTGTGAATGTGGGCGAGCGCACGAACATCACCGGCTCGGCCAAGTTCCGCAAGCTGATCACCGCCGGCGACTTTGCTACGGCGCTTGACGTTGCGCGCGATCAGGTTGCCAATGGTGCGCAGATCATCGACATCAATATGGATGAAGGCCTGATCGACAGCGAGAAGGCGATGGTCGAGTTCTTGAACCTGATTGCTGCCGAGCCGGATATTGCCCGCGTGCCCGTCATGATCGACAGTTCCAAGTGGGATGTCATCGAGGCCGGATTGAAATGCGTGCAGGGCAAGCCGCTCGTCAACTCCATCTCCATGAAGGAGGGGGAGGAGGCTTTCCTTCACCATGCCAAACGCGTGCGCGCCTATGGCGCGGCCGTCGTGGTCATGGCCTTCGACACGGAGGGCCAGGCCGATACGCTGGAGCGCAAGGTCGAGATTTGCACCCGCGCCTATGAGCTTCTGACCAAGGAAGCCGGGTTCCCGCCCGAAGACATCATCTTCGACCCGAACGTGTTTGCGGTTGCCACCGGCATCGAGGAACACAACGGCTATGGTGTCGCCTTTATCGAGGCCACACGCCAGATCACGGAAACGCTGCCGCATGTGCATATCTCCGGCGGCATCTCGAACCTGTCCTTTTCATTCCGCGGCAATGAGCCCGTGCGCGAAGCCATGCATGCGGTGTTCCTCTACCATGCGATCCAGGTCGGCATGGATATGGGCATCGTCAACGCCGGACAGCTGGCGGTCTATGAATCCATCGATCCGGAACTACGCGAGGCCTGCGAGGATGTCGTGCTCAACCGCCGCGACGATGCGACGGAACGGTTGCTGGACCTCGCCGAGCGCTACAAGGGATCGGCCGGCAAGGAAGCGCGCGAGCGCGATCTCGCTTGGCGCGAATGGAGCGTGGCGGACCGCATTTCCCATGCGCTCGTCAACGGCATTACCGAGTTCATCGATGTCGACACGGAAGAGGCGCGGCTTGCGGCCGAACGGCCGCTGCATGTGATCGAAGGTCCGCTGATGGCGGGCATGAATGTCGTCGGCGATCTCTTCGGTGCGGGAAAGATGTTCCTGCCGCAAGTGGTCAAATCCGCCCGCGTGATGAAGCAGGCCGTGGCCTTGCTCCTGCCGCACATGGAGGCGGAAAAGCTCGCCAATGGCGGCACGGGCGAGCGCGAAAGCGCCGGCAAGGTGCTGATGGCGACGGTCAAGGGTGATGTGCATGATATCGGCAAGAACATTGTCGGTGTCGTTCTCGCCTGCAACAATTACGAGATCATCGATCTCGGCGTCATGGTGCCTGCGACCAAGATCCTGCAGACGGCGAAGGAACTGAATGTCGATATCATCGGCCTCTCCGGCCTGATCACGCCGTCGCTCGATGAAATGGTGCATGTGGCATCCGAGATGGAGCGCGAAGGGTTCAATATTCCACTTCTGATCGGAGGGGCAACAACCAGCCGCGTGCACACGGCGGTGAAGATCAATCCGCGCTATCACAAAGGCCAGACGGTTTATGTCACCGATGCAAGCCGTGCGGTCGGCGTCGTCTCCCAACTTCTCTCGCCGGATACCAAGGGCGGCTTTGTCGATAACATCCGCAGCGAATACACTAGGGTTGCCGAGACCCATGCCCGCAATGAGGCAGACAAGCAGCGGCTGTCCCTGGAAAGGGCCCGCGCCAATGCCCACAGGATCGACTGGTCGGGCTATGAACCGCCGAAGCCGTCCTTCCTGGGAACGCGTGTGTTCGAAAATTACGACCTCGCCGAACTGTCGCGCTACATCGACTGGACGCCATTCTTCCAGACATGGGAGCTGAAGGGCCGCTATCCCGCCATTCTCGAAGACGAGCATCAGGGCGCGGCAGCGCGGCAGTTGTTTGCCGACGCGCAGGCCATGCTGGCCAAGATCATCGATGAAAAATGGTTCAATCCGAAAGCCGTCATCGGCTTCTGGCCGGCGGGAACTGTCGGCGACGATATCCGCTTGTTCACCGACGAAGGGCGCCAGAAAGAGCTGGCCACACTCTATACATTGCGCCAGCAGCTGTCGAAGCGCGATGGCCGGCCGAATGTCGCCCTGTCGGATTTCGTTGCACCGGTTGCCAGCGGCAAAGGGGATTACATCGGCGGTTTCGTCGTGACGGCAGGCATAGAAGAAATCGCCATTGCCGAACGGTTCGAGCGGGCGAATGACGACTATTCGTCCATTCTGGTGAAGGCCCTTGCCGACCGGTTTGCCGAAGCCTTTGCCGAGTTGATGCATGAACGGGTGCGCAAGGAATTCTGGGGCTACGCGCCGGATGAAACTTTGAAGCCAGATGAACTGATTGGCGAACCCTATCGCGGCATCCGCCCGGCACCCGGTTATCCCGCGCAGCCCGATCACACGGAAAAGGATACTCTGTTCAGCCTGCTCGACGCGGAAAGGCAGATCAATGTCCGCCTGACCGAGAGCTACGCCATGTGGCCGGGCTCGTCGGTTTCGGGCGTCTATCTCGCCCACCCGGAATCCTACTATTTCGGCGTCGCCAAGGTGGAGCGCGATCAGGTCGAGGATTATTCGGAGCGCAAAGCAATGCCGGTCGAAGAGGTGGAGCGCTGGCTGGGCCCGATCCTCAACTATGTTCCGGCCCCGCGGGTTCAGGCGGCGGAGTAACTCTACAACGCCCTCATGCCACGATCATTGTGGTCTTATACGGCTGTTCGCCACGGTCCGCGAACGGCGTGTTCTACGACATTGGTATATGTTGCAAAATTACATTTCTAAGCTAACTTTCTTTTATAGCTGAAAATTAGCTACATTTCTCGACTATTGGTATCGATTTTCATGGTTCCAATCTCACTCACCAGACAATTTTTTACGCACCCTTTTTACATCTGATCCAATTGAAGAACGGAAATATAATGAAAAACATTTTACCGTACGCACCGGCACTTTTGCTTTGTTCAGTTTTGTCCGGATGCAACAATGATTCAACGCCTGCACAACAAGTGACATCAGACAGCACGTTTGTATCGGATGCGGCCCCATCGGTGCCAGCGACGATACAAGCGGTAGTGGCGACAGATCCTGTGAAGGCGAAACCAGATATACCTGTTGTGGAGAAACTCGGAGCGAGACCGCCCATGGGGTTCACAACGTGGTCGCGTTTTGAATGCCACGCCCAAGCCTCGTTCAGGAATTGGCCGAAACTGGAAACAATCAATGGCGTCCAGGCGCCGTTGAATGACGACGGCAGCAGAGATCAATATTCGTTCCAGCACTTCATGCTGGACCAGGCACGTGCGATGAAAGATTCCGGCCTGCTGGATGCGGGGTATAACTATCTGAACGTCGATGATTGCTGGATGAACACAGCGCGTGACAAAAATGGCGCCCTGCAGGGAGCGGCAAGCTGGAATTACGCGGTTCAAGCCCTCAACTCGCATAAGGGTTTTGACGCGGATTTAACGAACTATGTCAGCTATGTTCACGCTCTGGGATTCAAAGCAGGACTTTATAGCAGCTCTGGCTTGCGGACGTGTCAGTATTTTCCAGCTTCAGCAACCCACGAAACGCAAGATGCAACCGCCTTTGCCAAGTGGGGCATTGACCTTCTTAAGTACGACAACTGTGATTATGCGTCTAATGAGAAACCAGAGGATTACAAATATTGGCCGGAAAAGGAACGACCGACTCTCGTAGTTACGTCATCAAAAAAGGAACTCTTCGAGACTATGGCGGCGGCTTTGGCGACTGCGACAAAGGACAGCAACCGAAAAATTCTCTTCCTGGAATCGGCGCCCGCGGCTCACGGCAGTAACGTCGACGCAAAATATACAACTATGGATTGGGTTCGCCCGCTCGGACAGATATGGCGTGTCGGGGGTGACATCAAGAACTACAAATATGATGCAGTCTCCAAGACGCTTAGCAATCCTTGGTTATCCGATGCAGGAGCGAGTGACTACGACAAGGGTGTCTATCCGAGTTTCTATATTGCCGTGGCACTTTCCCGTTACGTCGCGCCAGGCAGCTGGAATGACCCGGATCAATTGCTCATCGGCGACAATGGCATGAACACCGATGAAGAAAAGAGCCAGTTCGCACTCTGGTCCGTTATGGGGGCTCCGCTGCTTCTCAGCACCGATGTACGGCGCTTGACCGAATACTATCAACAGAAGGGAAGGGATGATGCCGGCGTAACCCTCGCGCATCTCAAGGACTCCCTCAAAATTCTGACAAACAAGGATATCATCGCCGTCGACCAGGATAAACTCGGTATCGGCGGCTATATCGCATATCAAACGGATCCGGCACCAGACAAGGGGATGGACGTTGTCGTTAAGCCGCTCAGCGATGACCGGCTTGCCGTTGTCCTTCTCAACAAAAGCAATACCGAGCTTCAGCCGCAGAAAATAAATCTGTGGTCGATAGGCCTCAACCTTTCCGGGCAAAAAAGCTGCACAGTTTCCGCAAAAGATCTCTGGGATAGTAAACCGGAAGGCATCCTACCCGATAAAGAGCTGTGGACCAGGCCTATTCCAGCTCATGGGAATGCCATGTTCCGGCTGGCAGCGAAATGCGATGGCAAAGCGGTCAAAGTCATACCCACCGGTCAGATCTATTCCGTGGCGGGTAGCGGCAAAGCGGGGTTTTGTCTCACAGTGTCGTCCAAGGATACTGCAACTGCCAAATTTGCCATCAGCGCATGCAATGGATCCGACCTGCAAATCTGGTCGCGTGATATCGCCACGCACCGCATCAAACTGGCAGCAGATGCGGATCTGTGTTTATCCATGGCTGCAGGTAACACGTTCAGCCTGGCTAAGTGCAAGATCGGCAAAAACGACAGTATATATTATCATACTGATGTTCAGGACTTTTCGTACTACTTGAACGGTTCCCTTGCCAATGAGGCATTGGAGCCATCTGACGCGGTGCTTAGCCCAAATGTGAAGAAACAGTGTTTGGACATGTATGGTGGCCCATTTGCCGAGAACAACCCGGTAGCTCCTTATCAGTGTGCCGGATCGGCAATTCACGTTGGCCAAATCTGGTCAGCACCGGGCGCTCCGGGATAGCCCATGTCTCCTTGAGCGCCATCGGAAAGATGGCGCTCAGGGAATGCCGGTGCATGCAATCAGGCCGCCGAGTGAAGATAATTGCGGGGAGGGGCGCCCAGCATGCGTTTGAACATGGTGGTAAAGGCGGGAACGCTGTTGTAACCGAGATCGAGCGCGACGCTGGTTACCGCCTCGCCTCCGGACAGACGCGGCAAGGCGGATAGCAGGCATGCCTGCTGGCGCCAGGTCGACAGGCTCAAGCCCGTCTCGCGCCGGAAAAACCGCGTAAAGGTACGGCGGCTCATGCCGAGGCGATCGGCCCAGTTGTCGATATTGGTGCGGGGCGAAGGGTCTTGCAGAAAGCCGCGGCAGAGCGCCGCCAGCCTGGTGTCATCGGGGAAGGGCAGGCCGAGCGGGCGCTCTTCCAGCTTGGGAATCTCGTGCAGCAGCAATCCCATCATGAACGTCGTGCGCGGGCTCGCCTGCTCGTCGGACGGGGAAGCGACAACCTCCCGGATCAGCGTATCCATGAGCGGGGTCAAAGCAACCACGTGCAGATGGTTCTTCAATCCTTCAACGGCATCGGGACGGACGTAGATCGAATGCATGGCGACATCGCCATGCATATCCACCGCATGCCGCACGCCCGCCGGCAGCCATAGCGCATGATGCGGCGGCACCATCCAGCGGCCGAACTTGGTGGAGACCATGACAACCCCGGTCATCGCGTGCAGCAGTTGCGACAGGCTGTGCTGGTGCTCCGGAACATGGCACCCGGTGGGATAGTGCGCCAATCCGGCAACCACGTCGCCCTTCGATTGCTCAAGCCATTCCAGCCGCTGCAGATGCACGCGCCCCAGATCCCTGGCGTGGAAACTCATCTCGGGAAACTTCAGATAGAGCATCGGCTTGGCCCACTTGCGAAAGAAATAGACCAAACCACGAAGGCAGGTTTTATGCAACAGGTATATCAGGAAAGGGAAGGGTGACGCGAAGCACGCAATCAACACCCTCATTTTCCGATGGAACGCCCGATATGACCGATACATCCTTGCCCGCACAGCGCTCTTCCGCTGAAATAACTGCCTTCGGCATCATCTTTGCCGTGAGCTTCTGCCATCTGCTCAACGACATGATGCAGTCCATGCTCTCGGCCATCTATCCGATGCTCAAGACCAACTACGGACTCGACTTCAAGCAGATCGGCCTGCTGACGCTCACCTTTCAGGTCACAGCATCCCTGCTGCAGCCTGTCGTCGGCACCTATACCGACAAGCGCCCGATGCCCTATTCCCTGCCGGTCGGCATGGGCTTCTCGCTGGTTGGCCTCGGCCTCTTGTCGATCGCCACGCACTATTCGATGCTGCTGATCGGCGCCGCTTTCATCGGCATCGGCTCGTCCATCTTCCATCCGGAGTCTTCGCGCGTCGCGCGCCTGGCATCCGGCGGACGTCATGGCCTCGCCCAGTCACTGTTCCAGGTGGGTGGCAATTTCGGCACGGCGCTCGGACCCTTGCTTGCAGCCTTCATCATCCTGCCGCACGGCCAGCAGAGCATCGCCTGGTTCTCGGCGGCGGCACTGATCGGCATGATCGTCCTCTATCAGGTCGGCAACTGGTACCAGCGCTATCGCGCCGCCAATGCGAAAAAGCCGCCGGTCAGCCGCACGCTGAAATTGCCGCGCCGCAAGGTAACGATGTCGCTGATCATTCTCACGCTGCTGGTGTTCAGCAAGAACATCTATCTCGCCAGCATCTCCAGCTACTACACCTTCTACGTGATCCACAAATTCGGCATCACCGTACAGCAGTCGCAGCTGATGCTGTTCCTGTTCCTCGGCGCCGCTGCTGTCGGCATCATCGGTGGCGGACTGGTCGGCGACAAGATCGGCGTCAAGACCGTCATCTGGTTCTCGATCCTGGGCGTCCTGCCGTTCACGCTGCTGATGCCCTATGCAAACCTGTTCTGGACCGGCGTGCTGACCGTATTCATCGGCCTCATCCTGTCCTCGGCATTCCCGGCCATCGTGGTGTTCGCACAGGAGCTTGTGCCGGGCCGGGTCGGCATGATCGCCGGCATCTTCTTCGGCTTCGCCTTCGGCATGGCCGGAATTGCAGCCGCGGTTCTCGGGGTCGTTGCCGACAACAAGGGGATCGACTTTGTCTATATGGTCTGTTCCTACCTGCCATTCCTCGGCCTGTTGACCATCTTCCTGCCGAGCATGCGCGAGGTGAAGGGTGAACCCGTGGCAGTCCCGGCATAAACAGGCGGCAGCATTGTTGCCATCCGGCGACAGTCGCTGAAATAACAGCCCTCTGTCATAACGGGTCCGGAACGCGCATGTTCCGGACCCGTTTTCAATTGGCTCAATGATTTCAATAGTTAAAGATGATTTCTTTACTCATATTTTATAAGCTGATGCAAAACCTTCTGGAAGCGTTCCAAATCATTGGCGTTGCCTGATATTTCCAATGGTTTTATGCCAATCGAATGACGTTTCAACCGCAGATGAATACCAAGATAAACGGCTTTTCCGTCGTCGGGGGCTTGCAGCAGCGCGCCTGGGACGGTGTTGTCGCCGATCTATTCAGCGTGAATTGCGCCCCCGATGCCAGCGGTCAGTATGAGGCGAGAGATCCCCGGCTCTTCATCGTTCTCGACGGCCTGAACACCGGCACGTTCAACGTGCGGCTGGACCCGCAGAGCAGGGATCTCGGCAGCGATGGCGTTGCCAATCCGATGTGCTATGTCCCGGCGGGAATGCCGCTCTGGTCCCGCCTCCGCGAGGTCAAGCACATCCGCCACATCGACCTGCACTTCAACCTCCAAACACTGGTCAAACGCTTTGGCGACGGGGTTGATCTTGGCGCGGTCACGCGGCCGCGCCTGATGTTTTCCGATCCGCGCATCCTGGCGCTGGCCAATCTCATGGCAGGGGAGTGTGCCAATCCCGATCCGCTGCACCCGCTCTATGGTGAGAGCCTGGCAATCTCGGTCTTCACGCTGCTGTTCGACATTAAGGCCAAAGCGGAGCGCAAACGCAGCAAACTCGCGCCCTGGCAGCTGCGCCGCGTCACCAACTATCTCGGTGACAACTGGATGCGTGCGGTCCGCCTGCAGGAACTGGCTGATCTGACCGGATTGTCGCAGTCGCATTTCAGTCATGCCTTCAAGGCTTCGACCGGCATGCCGCCGCACCAGTGGCAGATGCGCGCGCGCGTGCGCCGCATCGAAGAAATGCTGCTACGGACCGGTCATAGTCTCAACCACATCGCGGAGCTCGCAGGCTTTGCCGATCAGGCGCATTTCACCCGCGTGTTCCGCCAGCACACCGGCCTCACGCCGGCCGCCTGGCAACGCAGCCGGAAATAAGCATTACCGCCAGGCGACTTTAGCCCAAAAACATTCAACGGGCCGTGATTTCGGACAAGACCCACATTTATAGTTGAGTTAAATAGTCATAATATTCAGGCATACGATGATATTGGCGCGGGCGCAGCGGCGTGCGGTGTCATTGTTCTTTGGGGTTTTTGGGGCGACACATGACAAGACATAACCGGACGCGGCGGGCAGGGCTTCTGTTTGCCGGCACAACCCTCAGCATTGCGCTTCTGCCAATCGCAGCCATGGCGGAAGAATCCATCGTCCTCAAGGAAATCGTCATCGATGGCGGCAACGGCACGGCGACCGGACCCGTCAACGGCTACGTCGCCAAGAAGACCACCGCCGGTTCGAAATCCGCCCTGCCGATCACCGCCATTCCGCAGTCCGTCTCCGTAGTTGGCCAGCAGGAACTGCAGGATCGCGGCGTCAGGAAAGTCGATGAAGCCCTGCGCTATACCGCAGGCATTACCGCAGCGCCCTTCGGCGAAGACCCCGATACGGACTGGATTTTCATTCGTGGCTTCCAGGCCACGCAAAGCGGCGTTTTCCTCGATGGCCTGCCGCTCTTCGGTTATGGTTTCGGCGGGTTCCAGATCGATCCTTTCATGCTTGAGCGGGTTGAAGCCCTCAAGGGCCCTGCTTCGGTTCTCTATGGTGGTGCCAATCCCGGCGGCATCGTCAATATGGTGAGCAAACGTCCGGAAAAGGATCGCTTCGGCCGAATCGAAACGGGTGTCAACCAGTACGGCAATGCCTATCTCGGCGTCGATGTCGGCGACAAGCTCGATGAAAACGGCGTCTGGACCTACCGTTTCACCGGTCGGATCGCCGGCGGCGAACAGCAGACGGATTTCGCCAAGGATTTTCGCGGCTCGCTTATGCCGCAGATCACCTATGCGCCATCAGCCGACACAAAAGTCACCGTGTTCGGCCAGTTCTCCGCCCTCGACCAGACCCATGCGGGCGGCGGGTTCCTGCCTTATTACGGCACCGTCAAGGACGCGGCATTCGGCAAGATCAGCCGCAAGGCGAATTTCACCGAACCAGGTATCGATGACGGCCAGAACCGCCAATATCTGTTTGGCTACGAAGCGGAACACACTTTCGACAATGGCTGGAAGCTCAGCCAGAATGTGCGCTACGGCCATCAGAACAAGAAGGAAACCAGCCCCTATCCCTACGGCTATGTTGATCCGGCCTTCCCCTATGGCGGCGGTCTGAAGCCGACAACACCGGACAATCTTCTGTACCGGATCGGCTTCAACCACGATACGAAGGTCGACACGTTCCTGATGGACAACCGGGCCGAGAAGCAATTCACCACCGGCGCGCTCGAACACAATTTCCTGTTTGGCGTCGACTACAAATATTTCAAGATCGACCAGGTGCAGGCATCGGGCGGTGCAACGCCGATCAGCGCCAGCAATCCGGTCTATGGTGCCCCGCAGGGCCCGACCAGCGTCTATCTCGATCAGGTTTTGAAGATGAACCAGATTGGCGTCTACACGCAGGATCAGGTGCGGTTCGGCGATGGCTGGCTGGTGACCCTGAACGGCCGCTATGACTACGTCAACATCGCGTCGGATTCCGCCGAAGGCCCGTTCTTCCCGCTTGGCCCGACCTATGACTACAACAGGAGCGCCGTTAGCGGCCGTGTCGGGCTCGGCTATGAATTCTCCAACGGCGTGACGCCCTATATCAGCGCGGCAACCTTCTTCAATCCGGTGATTGGCGTCACCCTTGGCGAACCGCTGAAGCCGGAAGAGGGCTATCAATTCGAAGCGGGTGTCAAATACGCCCCGGATTTCGTTGACGGCTTGCTGACGGCATCCGTGTTCCAGATCACCAAGCAGAACGCGCTGTCGCGCGTTCCCGGTACCTTTATCGACACGCAGCTGGGCGAGGTCAAATCGACCGGGTTGGAACTGGAAGGCAAGGTCAATATCGACCAGAACTGGAAGGCCCTGGCATCGCTGACCGTGCTCGATATGGAGATCGCCAAGGATGAAGACCCGGCATTGATCGGCAACTGGCCGACAATCGTCCCGAAAGTGTCTGCCGCGTTCTGGCTGGATTACACGGTTGACCATGGACCGCTGCAAGGGATCAATCTCGGGGCAGGCGTCCGCTATCAGGGCGAGTCCTACGCCAACAAGGCCAACACGCTGAAGGTTCCCGGCGCCACCTTGTTCGATGCCGCTATCCGCTACGAGAAGGACAGCTGGGGCGTTGCCCTCAATGTCACCAATCTTTTCGACAAGGCCTATGTCAAGGGCTGCGACGGCGAGGCGGTCTGCGGTTATGGCGACGGCCGGACGATCACGCTTTCAGCCCACACCAAATGGTAGTCGCACAGCCCTTGTAGAAAACGGCCCATCCGGACACCCGCCATGCACCTCGCATGGCGGGTATTTTGTTTGATGGGCCTCCTGACTCGTTTTGTCAGGAGGTGGTTTGAAAACCAGTTTGGATCACCATATAAGGAAAACCATTCTTCCAATGACGGTTCATGCCTCCTGTTTCATTCTACCGGAGACGTCGCAACCGAAAATTCCGTCCGGATAGACCTCATGTCCTCAGCCATATCTGTTTCCAATCTGCATAAAACCTATGATTCCGGGTTTGAAGCACTCAAAAACATCAATCTCGACATTCATCACGGTGAAATCTTTGCCTTGCTCGGCCCCAACGGCGCCGGCAAGACGACGCTGATCAGCACCATCTGCGGCATCGTCAATCCGACATCCGGCACGATCCTTGCCGATGGGCACGACATCCAGAAGGAATACCGTGCGGCGCGCACCAAGATCGGCCTGGTGCCGCAGGAATTGACGACCGATGCCTTCGAGACGGTGTGGAACACGGTGAGTTTCAGCCGCGGTCTGTTCGGAAAGCCGTCCAAACCCAGCCATGTCGAGAAGATCCTGAAAGACCTTTCGCTCTGGGACAAGAAAGACAACAAGATCATCACCTTGTCCGGCGGCATGAAGCGCCGCGTCATGATTGCCAAGGCACTGTCGCACGAACCGGAGATCCTGTTCCTCGATGAACCGACCGCCGGCGTCGATGTCGAGCTGCGCCGCGACATGTGGAATGTTGTGCGCGCCTTGCGCGAGTCCGGCGTGACCATCATCCTGACGACCCATTACATCGAGGAAGCCGAACAGATGGCGGACCGCATCGGCGTCATCAGCAAAGGCGAGATCATCCTGGTCGAAGAAAAGCACGAACTGATGCGCTCGCTGGGCAAGAAGCAGCTGCGCCTGCATTTGCAGGAAGAGCATTCGGCCGTACCCGACACCTTGGCCAAGTACGGGCTCGAACTGGCCGCCAGCGGCAGCGAGCTGATCTACAGCTACGATGCGCATGAGGACAAAACCGGCATTGCCTCCCTGCTCAAGGATCTGGACAAGGCAGGCATAGGGTTCAACGACATTCAGACGAAGCAAAGCTCTCTCGAGGAAATCTTCGTCAATCTGGTGAGGGAACGCAAATGAACCTTTACGCGATCCGTGCGATCTATCTCTTTGAAATGCATCGTACATGGCGCACGATCATGCAGAGCATCATCTCGCCTGTCATTTCCACCAGCCTGTACTTTGTCGTCTTCGGTTCGGCCATTGGCGGGCGCATTCCCGAGATCAATGGCGTCAGCTACGGTGCGTTCATCGTACCGGGACTGGTCATGCTATCGCTGCTGACGCAGAGCATTTCGAACGCGTCCTTCGGTATCTACTTTCCCAAATTCACCGGGACGATCTACTTACTGTTGTCGGCACCGGTGTCCTATTTCGAGATTGTCATCGCCTATGTCGGCGCGGCGGCGTCGAAATCGATCATTCTCGGCGTGATCATTCTGGCAACGGCCGCCTTGTTCGTGCCGTTGCGGATCGAGCATCCCTTTGTCATGGTGCTGTTTCTCGTGCTCACCGCGGTGACATTCAGTCTGTTCGGCTTCATCATCGGCATATGGGCCGACGGCTTTGAAAAACTGCAGCTGGTGCCGCTGATGATCGTCACGCCGCTGACGTTCCTGGGCGGCAGCTTCTACTCCATCGACATGCTTCCGCCGTTCTGGCGTACGGTCACCTTGTTCAATCCGGTCGTTTATCTCATCAGCGGCTTTCGCTGGAGTTTTTACGGCTTGTCCGATGTACACATCGGAACCAGTCTTGCCATGACGTTGGTGTTCCTCATCGTCTGCATTCTGATTGTGCGCTGGATGTTCAAAACGGGGTACAGGCTGAAAAGCTAGGCCTATTCTTCCCAGCGCTGGAAGGGATCGCGATCATCCGTCGTATGATTGCGCTCCTCGGCGCAAAGGAAGGCCGCCGGGATTTCTTCCGGCTTCAGCACAGCAAAGCGGGCCGGATCAGGCTCGACGACATCTGCCGGGCCGCTTGGCAAAACAGGCTGCTTGAACAACGCCTTTACAGTTGGCCCCATACGCATTCCCCGTGTCCCGCACGCATAAGCTCTGGCGAAGGCCTGCATGATGCAGGAAAGACCCGCCGGGAGTCGAGTCCCTTCAGTGCCCCCAGAATCCGTAGACAACGAGTGCCACGAACAGGGTGACAAACGCGGCAAAAGCGATATGCAATTTCACCAGAACGCTCTTGGTCCCCGATATTCTGGCCTGCAACGGCCGCGTCTTTTCCGGACGGGACCGCAGCCGCATCCGCGCCAGCATGTCGTCCAGGGCCTTGCACCCGTCCAGTTCATCCTCATGCGAGGCGATGAAGCGAAACAGAGCGGCATCAAACAGGAGGTAGCCGGTAAGCAGCAGGGTGATGAGCCCGCCCACCATCATCAGGGGCCACAGGCCGGCAAGCACAGCGCCGCCCTTGTCGGCGATGAGCGACGTTGCCACCATGAGGACACAGGTCAGGACCCCATAGGTCACTGCGCGATGTCGCAAACGATGAGCAAATTCCGCAGCATCTTCCTCCATGGCAATTCCTTCCTCCGGCCCTCAACGCATGGCATTCTATGGCCAATCGGGAGCGGCCACAATCGGAGCCTTGAACGATCGGTCCGCCACGCAAGATGGCTCGGCCCCGGCCTCCCGCAGTTTCCATTGCTTCTGGAAAACATGCCTGACGGTGCCCGTCACGGTTGTGCAACATATCTTTCTGCACTAGGCCCTACCCAGCGATCCGATCAATTTTGAGGGAAATGCCACTCTTCCCATGCTGGCGCCCAATTTCTGCAGCACCACAGGGAGCAACAAGGCCGACAGGCTCTATCGTTCAGGCCGCTTGCCTGAGCGGACGTGAAGAAGAAAAGGAAAATAACAAAATGCCAGGATTCCGTTTTGCCATTGCGGCTGTGATGACCGTGTTCATGGCCTTGTCGATCTCCGCCTGTTCGGACAACGAGGCCACCCAGCGCAAGGCATTCATCGACTTTCTGCAGACGCGCATCGTCGACAAGAAGGGCGTGAGCGTCCCGCAATTGACCACGGAAGAAACCAAGTCTCTTGGCAGTTATGCAGCACAATACAAGATCATCACCGATTTTCATGCGGCGATGAATGAAAAGATCAGCAAACCCATGGAAGCCCTTGCCACCAAAGGTGCAATCACCTCCATTGATGATGCCATGAACCGCAAGGATGACATCAAGGCCGCCTATGCCGGCCTCAGCACGCTGCGCACGACCATGGATGAAGAACAGAGCGTCGCCGACAGGGCCCATGCGGCGCTGAAGCAGCCGGAAGACCTCAAGCCCGTCTTTGACAAGGCCTATGAAAAGACCGTGAGCAATCTCGCCAACACCTACAAGGAAATCTTTCCGGCCACGAGCGAGACCTTCGACATCCTCCTGAAGGTTGTCGATTTCGTCGATCAGAACAAGGACAAGATCACCATCTCCGGCTCGATGTTCGAAGTGTCGGATCCCACCATCCAGGCGCAGTTGAACATCCTGCTCGATCAGGTCAACGCCAAGGGGCAGGCGATGTCCGACGCGCAGCGGAAAATGCGCGCGGCCATCTACGGAAACTAACCGACCCGGCCCCGCGCGGCGACGGGGGCAATGTCGACGACAGCGTCGCCTGATATCAGCACCACGCTGTCGAACAGATTGGAGACCACGCAGGCGTGATTGGGAATGATCCGGATCCGGTCGCCGATCTGCGGCTTGGATTTACACGCCGACACGTCGATCGTCCCGTGCTCCTCGCTGAGCGAGGTGATCACCGCATCGGGAAATTCGACAATCCGCCCGAACCCTTCCATGCCGAACGTATCGCTCGACAGCGATTTTGAGCCGGCATCGATGACCGCACGATTGTCCGTCGGGCGGCTGACCACGGTTGCCAGAACGGTGAGGGCGCAATCGTCCCAGGTGCCGGCATTCTTTGCCACCTGAAACCGGTCCATATAGATATACGTGCCGGGCCGATGTTCGGTGGCCGCCGTCACCTCGTGAGCGCGCCACATATCGGGCGAACCGCCGTTGGAGATGATGCGCGGATCAAGTCCCGCATCGACCGCTTTCTGCTTTGCCGTTGCCAGCCATGCCTGGTTCTCCAGCACGCCACCCGCCTTCGGATAGGTCATGAAACCGGCAAAGCGAAGACCGTCGGCGGCGTCGATCACCTTCGCCAGCGCAACCGCGTCATCGGGCGTCTGCACACCGCAGCGGCCCATGCCCGTATCGCATTCCACCAGAACCTCGAGCGGCTTCGCCGAACCGGCAAAGGCCGCGGCAAGACCGCTGACGGTTGCGGCGCTGTCCGCCGTCACCGCAAGCTTGATGCGTCCGTGCAGGGCAACGAGCCGCTCGAGCTTGGCTTTGCCGATAATATTGTAGGGAATGAAAATGTCGGTCAAACCGGCATCGGCCATCACTTCGGCCTCGCCCAGCTTCTGGCAGGTGATGCCGACAGCGCCAAGTTCCACCTGCCGTTTGGCAAAACGCGGCAGCTTGTGCGTCTTGATATGCGGGCGCACGCGCAGCCCATGCGCATCGGCATAGGCCTGGAAGCGCTGCAGGTTGGCATCGGCCCGGTCCACATCGATCAGGACGGCAGGCGTATCAAGGTCGGACAGTTTCAATTCTCAGTCTCCAAGCGGAAGGTTGGGTGCATCGCTCTTTTGCATGCCCTGAAGATTCTTGATCCGGCGCATGCGTTCCACTGCGGGCGCGCCGATTTTTTCCGCCACGCTCATGGCCAGCATATCGGTGAGGGCAAGCAGGGCATAGCGGGCGGGTGAGGGCCGGTAGACATTCGTGCCTTCTTCGATGTGAAAAGGCAAGACCAGTTGCGCCGCGGCCGCCAAGGACGACTTGGCGGCCGTGAAGGCAATTGTCTTTGCCCCGTAGCGCCCGGCGATGGTCACCGCGTCGATGACCGGCTTGACCTCGCCGGACAGGGAATAAGCGACGATGACCGTATCCCTGTTGCTGGTAGCGGCGGTCATCTGCTGCATTTCGCCGTCGATATGGGAGGAGGCTGGAAGACCCAACCGGAATAACCGGTTTTCGAGCTCGGTCGCGGCCATCGACGAGGCACCGCCCGACCCGTAGGCACGAACCATGCCGGCACCGGCAACGATAGCCGCAGCGCGGTCGAGACTTGCCCGGTCGATGAGATTGGTCACCGTTTCAATCGCGCTGACGGCACTGGTTGCTATGATGGACGGAATGCCATGGCTCGCCGAACCATCGGCGGCATTGACCGAAATGAACCGCCCGGCAACCGCCAGGGACTGGGCAAGCCCCACCTTGAAATCACGGGTGCCTTCAAAGCCGAGCGAGCGGCAGAAACGGGTAATCGTCGGCTCGCTGACCCCGGCCTTTTCCGCCAGCTTTTCGATGGAAGCATGGGTGGCAAAATCTGCATCCGCCAGAACGGCGGCAGCCACTCTTTGATCGGAGCGCTGGCCATTCTCGGCGATCTCACGCAACCGGGCAACGATGTCAAAAAGCGGCGAAGCCATATCAGATCCGGTTTCCGGTTTTCCCGTCGAAGACGTGCACCTTGCCGGGATCGACCGTCAGCATCATCTGGCTGCCCGGTTCCGGCGCAATGCGATCACGAAACACCGCGCGCACATCCACGCCGGCAATCGTGCCGAAAAGATGCGTTTCCGAGCCGGTCGGCTCGATCACGGCAACTTTATAAGGGAAACCCTGACCGCTGGCCGCCAGGCGGTAATGTTCCGGACGGATGCCCACCTCAATCGGCTGACCGGAAGCGGCCGTCGTATCGCCAACCGGGATCGCGAAACCATCCGATGTCCGCATGCGTACCATCCCGTCACCCCGCTCCAGCGTCCCGGGAATGAAGCTCATGGCGGGCGAGCCAAGGAAACCGGCGACGAACTTGTTGGCGGGCTGGTCATACAGCTCGAGCGGCGAGCCGATCTGTTCGATGCGGCCGCCATTCATCACCACGATCCGGTCCGCCATGGTCATGGCCTCGATCTGGTCGTGCGTCACATAGACGATGGTTGTCTTGAGCTGCTGATGCAGCGCCTTGATTTCCGTGCGCATCTGTACGCGCAGCTTGGCATCCAGATTGGACAGCGGTTCATCGAACAGGAACAGGTCGGGTTCCCGCACGATGGTCCGGCCCATGGCAACGCGCTGGCGCTGGCCGCCCGAAAGCTGGCGCGGCAGGCGGTCGAGATAGTTGTGCAGGTTGAGCGTTTCCGCTGCCTTGTTCACCTTGGCATCGATAACGCTTCCGGCCTCGCGCCGGATTTTCGGGCCAAAGCCGATATTCTTGCGCGTCGTCATATGCGGGAACAGCGCATAGCTCTGGAAAACCATTGAAATATTGCGCTGCTGCGGCGCGAGGCCATTGGTCAGGCGATCGCCGATCCATAGCTCCCCCGAAGAAATATCGTCGAGACCGGCAATCATGCGCAGAAGCGTGGACTTGCCGCAGCCGGAAGGGCCGATGAGAACGAGGAACTCGCCGTCACGTACCTCAAGATCGATACCATGCAGAACGCTCATGGCTCCATAGGATTTGACGAGTTGTTTGATCTGAAGTCCGGCCATGTCAGTCTTCTCCCGCAAGAACGTCGTTGATGAAGCGCAGATTGCCTGACGTCAACCCGGCATCCACGGCCAGCGCCGTGCCTGTTATTCCAGATGCTGCCGAGGAAGCCAGAAACAGGGCGGCATGTGCCACTTCTTCCGGTGTCACCATGCGCCCGAGCGGATAGTGCGGCAAGACTTTCGCCAGGAGTTCCGGCTGACCGGCGAGGCGATGATCCCATGCAGGTGTGCGCACCGAGCCGGGGCAGACCGCATTGGCACGGATGCCATACCGTCCACGCTCCACGGCCAGCGCCTTCACATAGGAGATCAGACCAGCCTTGGCAGCCGAATAGGCCGGGTTGCCGAAATGCGAGAGGCCATTGACCGAGGATATGAACACCACATTGCCGCTGCCGCGTCTGGCCATGGCATCGACGACCGGCGCCGTCACATGAAAGGCACCATTCAGGTTGACCGCAATCTCGCGATCCCAGACGTCGCCATCCACCTGATCCAGTGTTTCGCCGCGGGTGAAGCCGGCATTATTGACCAGCACGTCAGGCGCACCGTTTTCGCCGATGAAGTCACCGACGGCCTTTGCGATGCCGGCGCGGTCCGTGAGTTCAAACACAAGACGATGGGCGAGGGGCAGGTTTTCCAATGCCGCGTCCGTCCTGTCGGCGCCCGAAACGACGGCCCCCGCAGCGGTGAAGGCTGCAATCAATGCCCGGCCGATACCGCCTCCGGCACCGGTGATCAGCACCTGCCTGCCTTTTAGTCCATAGAAATCATGCAAATTGGGTGAGGTCATTGCGCGTTCATCTGTTCCCGTATCATTGGCCCGCTTCTGCGGACAATCTCTCGCGGATTCCACCGCCTGTTGCCCAGCTAATGGCGATGCGTGAAAAAAAGCAACATAAAAATACATCAAACCGATGCAAAATTCGCTTGCATGAAATTAAATTACATTTGAAGATAGAGAGGCTGGTTGGAAGAAACGGCTTGCGGGAGGCGAAGGAGCCTACCCGCCGAAGACGGTTCGCGGACACAAACAAACGCCGTGTGACTGCGGCGATAACAAGGGGAATGACAATGACGTTCAAACAGAAACTATGCCTTCTTGCCGGAGCAAGCATCGTTGCCTTCAGCAGCAGCGCCTTTGCCGCAAGCACCGTGCGTGTCACGATCGCCGAATACAGCAAGGGCACGGGCCCTTATTTCCAGGAAGCGGCCAAGGCGTTTGAAGCCGCCAATCCCGATGTCAAAATCCAGATCGAGGTTGTGCCGTGGGACAGCCTGCAGCAGAAGCTGACCACCGATATTTCGGCCGGCGCCAATGCCGATCTTTCCATCATCGGCACGCGCTGGCTGCTCGACTATGTGTCGGAAGGCATCGTTGCGCCGCTTGATGAGCACATCAAACCGGACTTCAAGGCCCGCTTTATCGACACGTTCCTGACGCCGTCGGTCATGAACGGCAAGGTCTACGGCCTGCCGGTCGCCGCCTCGGCGCGGGCGATGTACTACAACAAGGACATTTTCGCCAAGGCCGGCATCAGCGCGCCGCCTGCGACGTGGGCCGACTTCAAGACCGACGCGGAAAAGATCAAGAAGCTCGGCGGCGAGACCTATGGTTTCGGCCTGCAGGGCAAGGAAATCGAGACGGACGTCTATTTCTACTACGGCATGTGGTCGAATGGCGGCGAAATCGTCAAGGGCGGCAAATCCGGCCTCGATTCGAAGGCGGCCATCGACACCGCCAAGCTTTACAAGAGCTTCATCGATGAGGGTCTGACCCAGCCGGGCGTGACCTCCTATTCGCGTGAAGACGTGCAGAACCTGTTCAAGCAGGGCAAGGTGGCAACGGTCATCACCGCACCGTTCCTCTCCGGCCAGATCAAGACCGAAGCGCCGAAGCTCAATTATGGCGTGGCGCCCATTCCCGCCGGTCCTGGCGGCGACAAGGGGACCTATGGTGTGACCGACTCGATCGTCCTGTTCGAGAATTCCAAGAACAAGGAAGCGGCCTGGAAGTTCCTTGATTTCATCTTCACCAAGGAACAGCGCACCAAGTTCGACAAGATCGAAGGCTTCCTGCCGGTCAACGCGGAAGAAGCGAAGGACCCTTATTTCGCCGATAATGCCGATCTGAAGGTCTTCACCTCGCTGCTGCCAAATGCCCGGTTTGCACCGGTCATTCCGGGCTGGGAGGACATCGCCAAGACAACCTCCAATGCCGTGCAGAAGATCTATCTTGGCCAGGGCGAGGCCGAGGCAACGCTGAAGGAAGCGGCTGCCAAGATCAACGCGACGCTGAAATAAGCCGGCCGCGGGAGAGTGGCGCCAGCCGCTCTCCCGCCCCGTCCTTCAGACGCCATATTCTCCGGTCCCATATTCTCCGGTCAAGGAACGCACGCTTATGCAACGGGCAACGGCCCCCTATTTTCTCATCCTGCCCAGCTTCATTCTGGCAGCCGCCATCATCCTCTGGCCGCTGAAGGAAATCGTCTCGCTGTCGCTGCACGACGTGAACCGTTTCGGCATGCTGCGCGAATTCGTCGGGCTTGAGCATTTCCGCGTGCTGTTCGCCGATCCGGATTTCATCGCCGCAACCTGGCGCACGCTGGTATGGACCGTTTGCGTCGTGCTCGGCACGCTGATCGTATCGGTCCCCATCGCGCTGATTCTCAACGAGGATTTCTATGGGCGCGGCATTGCCCGCATCCTCATCATGCTGCCCTGGGCGATCTCGCTGACCATGACCGCCGTGGTCTGGCGTTGGGCTCTCAACGGCGAAAGCGGCATGCTGAATTCGGCGCTGCGCGATCTCGGCCTGATCGGCAGCAATATCCAGTGGCTGGCCGAGGCATCCACCGCCTTTCCGATGCAGATCCTGATCGGCATTCTCGTCTCGGTGCCGTTTACAGTCACCATTTTCCTCGGCGGACTGTCGTCGGTTCCCGATGATCTCTATGAGGCGGCGGCCACGGAAGGCGCAGGACGCTGGGACCAGTTCCGCCTGATCACGCTTCCCCTGTTGCGGCCCTTCATCAACATCGCGTTTGTGCTCAACACGATCTACGTCTTCAACTCTTTCCCGATCATCTGGGTGACCACACAGGGCGGGCCTGCCAATTCGACCCATATTCTCGTGACCTATCTCTACGAGCTCGGCTTCCGCCTGGGGCGCCTGGGCGAGGCGGCGGCGATCTCGCTGATCATGTTCGCCATCCTTCTGGTCTTCACGCTCATCTATGTGCGGCTGGCCATGCGCGAGGAGAAGGCATGATGAACAGCAAGCTCAAGCGCTCCCTCCTGTTCTGGCTGTTCCTGTCGCCGATCGTCGTGGTGATCCTCTTTCCCTATGTCGTCATGACGATCACCTCGCTCAAATCGGCAACGGAAGTGCTCAACCCAACCTGGTGGCCGGAAGAGCTGCACTGGCAGAACTTTTCGGAGATGTGGCAGACCTCCGGCATTGCGTCGGCGCTCGCCAATTCGCTCTACGTATCGACGCTGTCGACCCTGCTGACCATCGTCGTCTCCATTCCCGCCGCCTATGCCCTCAGCCGCTACCAGTTTGCCGGCCGCAACGCCTACCGGCAATTTCTGCTCGTCTCGCAGATGCTGTCGCCCATCGTGCTGGTCATCGGCCTGTTCCGGCTCGTGGCCAATGCCGGGATGATCGACAATCTGAATGTGCTTGTCATCATCTACACCGGCTTCAACATCGCCTTCTGCGTGTGGATGCTGCAGAGCTATTTCTCCACTATTCCACGCGATCTCGAAGAAGCCGCATGGATGGAAGGGGCAAACCGCTGGCGCACGCTGCGCAGCGTCTTCCTGCCGCTCGCCGTCCCGGCAATGGTCGTCACCGCCATCTTCACCTTCATCAATGCCTGGAACGAGTTCGTCATCGCGCTTACCATGCTGCGCAAGGAAGAGAACTACACCCTGCCGATCCGCGTGCTGTCGCTTGTGGCCGGCCGCTATACGGTCGACTGGCACTACGTCATGGCTGCGGCATTTGTGGCATCTGTTCCGGTCGCCATTCTCTTTGCGTGGCTGCAGCGCTATCTGGTGCGCGGGCTTTCCATCGGCGCCGTCAAGTAACCAAGTCAGGGAATTGAACATCATGACAAAACAACATTTCGGATCATCGCATGTGCCGCTGTCACCGGCCGTCCGCGCCGGGGATTTCATCTACATTTCCGGCCAGGTCCCGGTCGGCGCCGATGGCACCGTCATCACAGGCGGCATCGAAGCACAGACAAAGCAGGTGATGGAGAATATCAGGACAGCGCTGGCGCTGGCCGGTGCGGATCTGTCCGATGTGGTGAAGACCTTCGTCATTCTCGAAGATGCGCGCGAGTTTTCCGCCTTCAACAAGACCTACGCGACCTATTTTCCGCAGAACCCGCCAGCCCGCACCACGATTGAATCGCGCCTGATGATCGACATCAAGATCGAAATCGAAGCCATTGCCTATAAGCCCCTCTGATACATAAAGAACAGGCATTTCCATGCGCATCTTCACCGCCTCCTTCGCGACGGAAACCAACACGTTTTCGCCGGTTCCAACCGACCGCGCCAGTTTTGAAATGGCCTTCTATGCGGGTCCCGGCGAACATCCGGAAACACCGACGCTGTGCTCGGCGCCCATGGTGGTTCTGCGCCGCCGCGCACGGGAGGAGGGCTTTGAACTCATCGAGGGCACCGCGACCTGGGCCGAACCCGGCGGGCTTTTGCAGCAGCGGGCTTACGAGGAACTGCGCGACGAAATTCTCGGCCAGCTGCAAGCGGCTCTACCTGTCGACGCGGTTATTCTTGGCCTGCACGGGGCCATGGTCGCCCAGGGCTACGATGATTGCGAAGGCGATCTGCTCGAGCGCATCCGCGCGATTGTCGGCCCTGACGTGCTCATTGCATCGGAACTTGATCCGCACAGCCATCTGACACGCAAACGCGTGGAGAATTCCAACATTCTTGCTGCCTTCCTTGAATTCCCGCATACGGATTTCTACGAGCGCGGCGAGCACGTGGTCGATCTCGCGCTGCGCACGCTGCGCGGCGAGATCAAGCCGGTCATCTCCACCTTCGATTGCCGCATGATCGGTGTTTTCCCGACCAGCCGCGAACCGATGCGTTCCTTCGTCGACCGTATTCAAGCCTTGCAGGGCAAGAACAACATTCTCTCCATCTCGCTGATCCACGGCTTCATGGCGGGCGACGTGCCGGAACTCGGCACACAGGTCATGGTCGTCACCGACAATGATGCACCGCGTGGCGAGGCGTTGGCTGAATCC
Source organism: Todiramphus chloris collaris (assembly GCA_025345505.1). Taxonomy (NCBI): domain Eukaryota; kingdom Metazoa; phylum Chordata; class Aves; order Coraciiformes; family Alcedinidae; genus Todiramphus; species Todiramphus chloris. The sequence goes on along the minus strand of JANVCC010006612.1, from coordinate 16,910 downwards.
CTCGGCATGGAAATTTTCGGCATGCGCGGCCGCACCGCCATGCCGATGCTCGATACGGAAGCCGGGCTCGATAAAGCTGTGGCTCTGGCTGCAAAGAAGACCGGAAAGCCGGTGGTTGTCGCCGATGTCTGGGACAATCCGGGCGGCGGTGTTGCCGGTGACGGCACGCTGATCCTGCGCCGCATCATCGAACGCGGCATCGACAATGTGGCGGTGGCAACGATCTGGGATCCGATTGCCGTCACGTTCTGTCTCGCCGCCGGCGAGGGCGCACGGATTCAATTGCGCTTCGGCGGCAAGGCGGGGCCGGATGGCGGCGCACCGCTGGATGCCCGGGTTGAAGTCGTGAAGGCCGTGCAGGAAGGCTGGCAGAGTTTCGGCAAAAGCCGGGTCACCCTTGGACCGGCCGCCGTCATTCGTCTCGAAGGCACGGATATCGAGGTCATCCTCAATACCAATCGCACCCAGACATTTGAGCCCGACATTTTTTCCAATCTTGGCATCGAACCCGTTGCCAAGGATATCCTGCTGGTCAAGTCGACCAACCATTTCCATGCGGGTTTCGAGCCGGTCGCAGCCGAGATCATCTATATCGATGCGGGCGCGCCCTATCCGTCAAACCCGAAGAAGACCGACTACCGGAAATTGTCCCGCGAAATCTGGCCGCGGGTCGACATGCCATTCTGATCGGCCTGCAACCTGCTGCTACCGGCCCTGCCGGTAGTAGGCTTCCAGCGCCGCCAACCCCGCCTTCAGTTCTTTGGCGCCGCGATCGCCGAGCCTGGCAAACAGCTCGGTCTCATAGTCGTGCGCCATCGTCGCCAGATGCTGATACGCCTTGCGTCCCGCCGGCGTCAGTTCCAGATGTTCCGTGCGGCGGTCGGCGTCATCGCGCTTGCGCTTGAGCCAATGGCGCTGCTCCAGTGAAAACACCGCACGGCTGACCTTTGTCTTGTGCATGGATGAATGTGCACCAATGGCCGTCGCCGACAGCGCCCCGAACTGGCCGAGCGTTGCCAGCGTGCGCCATTCCGGCCGCGTCAGGCCATATTCATCGCGGTACTGGCTGGCAAAGCGCTGGCTGATCGCCTCCGCTGCCTTGTTCAGCCGGTAGGGAATGAAATCCTCCAGCACCAGCGGCGGCATCGCCGCCTCGTTCTGTTTCCCAGTCATTTGATCTCCTTTGCCGTTGATAGTTACAAAAAAGATCGTCACAAATGCAACTAAATAGATCGGGAGGATTGATCATGACCCTTCACTACATGCCGGGCTTCGGCAATGACTTTGAAACCGAATCGCTCCCTGGCGCGCTGCCGCAGGGGCAGAACTCGCCGCAGCGCTGTGCCTATGGTCTCTACGCGGAACAGCTGTCCGGCTCGCCCTTCACCGCGCCGCGCGGCATCAATGAACGCTCGTGGCTTTACCGCATCCGGCCGTCGGTCAAACATTCGGGACGTTTCACGCCCACGTCGCGCAAAGACTGGAAGACCGCACCCAATCTCGACGATCACGAACTGCCCATCGGCCAGCTGCGCTGGAACCCGACACCCATGCCGCAGGAGCCGGTGAATTTCATCGACGGCATCCGCACCATGACCACGGCAGGCGACGTGCACGGCCAGACCGGCATGGCCGCCCATGTCTATGCGTTCAACCGCGACATGGAGGATGACTACTTCTTCAATGCCGACGGTGAAATGCTGCTCGTACCGGAAAAGGGTCGTCTGCGGGTATTCACCGAGATGGGCATCATCGAGATCGAGCCCTCGGAAATCTGCATCATCCCGCGCGGCATGGTGTTCAAGGTTGCCGCCCTTGACGGTGAAGCCCGCGGCTATATCTGCGAAAACTACGGTGCGAAATTCGCGCTGCCGGATCGCGGACCGATCGGCGCCAATTGCCTCGCCAACCCGCGTGATTTCAAGACGCCGGTCGCCGCCTATGAGGACAAGGAAACCCCGTGCCGCCTGCATGTGAAATGGTGCGGCAAGTTCTATCGGACGGATCTCGGCCATTCCCCGCTCGACGTGGTGGCATGGCATGGCAATTACGCGCCGTATAAGTACGACCTGCGCACCTTTTCGCCGGTGGGCGCCATCCTCTTCGACCATCCCGATCCGTCGATCTTTACGGTACTGACCGCGCCATCCGGCGAGGAAGGCACCGCCAATGTGGATTTCGTCATTTTCCCGCCGCGCTGGCTGGTTGCCGAACACAGCTTCCGCCCGCCCTGGTACCATCGCAACATCATGTCGGAATTCATGGGATTGGTTTATGGTCAGTACGACGCCAAGGAGGAGGGCTTTGTTCCGGGAGGCATGAGCCTGCACAACATGATGCTGCCGCACGGGCCGGATACGATGGGCTTCAACAAGGCATCGACTGTGGAACTGAAACCACACAAACTGGAGAATACCCTGGCCTTTATGTTCGAAACCCGTTTCCCGCAGCATCTCACGCGGTTTGCGGCGGAACTGGACTCACTACAGGACAATTATGCCGATTGCTGGACGGACCTGAAGAAGCGGTTCAACGGCACACCCGAAGGAGACTGGTCCGAATGAAACTTGCATCTTTGAACAATGGAACGCGGGACGGCAGGCTCGTTATCGTGTCCAGGGATTTGACCAGTTTCACCGATGCGTCGTTTCTCACAGCCACCCTGCAATCCGCACTCGACAACTGGGCGCGCATCGCCCCGCATCTGGAAGCGCTGGCCGAAAGCCTCGACCACGGGGCCGTCCCTTCCGAGCGCTTTCACGAACATGAGGCGCTGTCGCCATTGCCGCGCGCCTTTCAATGGGCGGACGGATCGGCCTACGTCAACCATGTCGAACTGGTGCGCAAGGCCCGCGGGGCGGAGATGCCGGAGAGTTTCTGGACCGATCCTTTGATGTATCAGGGGGGCTCCGACAGTTTTCTCAGCCCCCGCGCGCCAATCGTCATGGCCGACGAAGCCTATGGCATTGACATGGAAGGCGAAGTGGCCGTCGTCGTCGACGATGTGCCTATGGGTGCGACGCCCGATCAGGCACGCCACGCCATCCGTCTCATCATGCTGGTAAACGATGTCAGCCTGCGCGGGCTGATCCCGGCGGAACTCGCCAAGGGTTTCGGTTTCTTCCAGTCGAAACCGTCTTCGGCTTTCTCGCCGGTTGCGGTCACACCGGATGAACTGGGCGAGGCGTGGGACGGCGGCAAGGTGCATCTGCCGCTCAGTGTCGACTACAATGGCAAGCCGTTCGGCCGGGCGAATGCCGGTGTCGACATGACCTTTGATTTCCCGGTTCTCATTGCCCATGCGGCCAAAACCCGTCCACTGTCGGCGGGTACGATCATCGGTTCCGGCACCGTTTCCAACAAGCTGGATGGCGGAGCTGGCAAACCCGTCGCGGAGGGCGGGGCGGGTTATTCCTGCATCGCGGAAATCCGCATGATCGAGACGATCAATCACGGCGCGCCGAAGACGGCATTCATGCAGTTCGGCGACACCGTGCGCATTGAAATGAAGGACAATGCCGGTCATTCCGTGTTCGGCGCCATCGAGCAGCAGGTGACACGCTATCAAACGGACGCCGAGTGATGAACGGGCTCGTCCTCTTTGACTATTGGCGCTCGTCGGCAAGCTACCGGGTGCGGATTGCCCTGCAAAGCCTCAAGCTGAACTATGAAACCGTGCCGGTTAATCTGCTGAAGGGCGAGCACAAACAACCGGACAATCTGAGCCGCAACCCGCAAGGCCTCGTTCCGACGCTGGCCATGGACGGCAGGATGATGACACAGTCTTTGGCCATCATCGAATATCTCGATGAGATTTACCCCGATGCCGCGTTTCTGCCCCCCGATCCGGCAGGCAGGCAACGCGTGCGGGCGCTGTCCTATGCCATTGCCATGGATATTCACCCGGTCTGCAATATGGGCGTGACCGCACATGTCATGGAGATCACCGGGGGCGGCGATGCAGCGCGCGGCGCCTGGATGCAGAAGTTCATCGCGCAAGGACTGGAAGCCTTCGAACGGCTCCTCGACAATCCGGATACCGGCAAGTTCTGCCATGGCGACAAGCCGGGCATGGCCGATTTCTGTCTTGTGCCGCAGGTCTACAATGCCCACCGCTGGGGCGCTGATATCTCAGGGTTGAAACGGGTCAATGCCATCTCCGGTCGCTGCGAAAAACTCAAGGCCTTCGTGGCAGCACATCCGGATAAAGCCAAGCCTGACGTATAGACATTGTTGACACATCAAGCGGAACTCATCATTGTATCGACAATGATGATACAAGGAGTTGGCTATGCGTGTGACCGTGAAGAAATGGGGGAACAGTGCTTCGGTGCGCATCCCGGTCGCTGTCATGGTTGCAGCGCGGCTGCAACTCGACACGGTGGTTGATGTGCGTGAAGAAGATGGCCTGATCATCATCGAGCCGGTCCGTCAGACCGAGTATGACCTGGATCAGCTGATCGAGGGCGTCACATCCGAGAACATGCATTCCGAGGCCGACTTTGGCACTGCCGTCGGCAAGGAATCCTTTTGATGCCGGCCTATGTACCCGATGCCGGTGACATCGTGTGGCTGCATTTCAATCCGCAAGCCGGTCATGAACAGGCCGGACATCGCCCCGCCGTCGTGCTCAGCCCCGCCAGTTATAACGGCAAGACCGGCCTCATGCTGTGCTGCCCCATGACCACGCAGATCAAGAAGTATCCGTTCGAAGTGCTGATCGCAGGTGATCGACCGGGCACCGTCCTTGCCGATCAGGTCAAGAGTCTCGACTGGCGCGTTCGACGCGCAATGCACAAGGGCAGCGTGTCGGCAGCAGAACTTGCCGAAATCCGCAGCAAGGCCGCCGCGCTGATCGGCAAGCGTTAGAGACAACGCCTATTCGGCTTCTACACGGCCTTCCGGCCAGATGCGAGCGACGTCGCTTTTTAAGGCGGCAATGGCTTCGAAAACATCGCTCGCATCCATCGGCATAACGCTCCCACATTTTTCCATCCTGCACTATGCAGGAACCGCTATGGATGGAAAAGTCAGGAAATCAGCAATACACCATTACCGAAAACCCGCGTCAGCTCCCGAATGAGTTTTGCTTCACGGGCGGTCAGGTGCTCGGCATCGACAAAGCGCCAGTTGCGCTCGTAGAGCTCAAACGCTTCTTCCGCTGGAATTGGACGCGCAGCATCCCTGTTCCACGCGAGCAGTTTCAGCTCGGGGAAATCAGCGGGAACGATAGGGGCTACAAAAGCTGCAGTCATCATGCACTCAATATAATGCACAACCAACCCGATTTATAGCCCGCTCCGTTGTGCGTTATTCCGCAGCAGCGACCTTGATCACGCCACGGCGGATCTGGTCTTCTTCGATCGACTCGAACAGAGCGCGGAAATTGCCCTCGCCAAAGCCTTCATCGCCCTTGCGCTGGATGAATTCGAAGAAGATCGGGCCGATAACGGTCTTGGAGAAAATCTGCAGCAGGATTTTTGTCATGCCGCCGTCGATCACGCCTTCGCCGTCGATGAGAATGCCATGCTTCTTCATCCGCTCGATCGGTTCATCGTGGCCATGCACACGCTCATGCGACATGTCGTAATAGGTCTCGGGCGGGCCGGGCATGAATTTGAGCCCGTTGTCCGCGAGCTTGTCCGTCGCGTCGTAGATGGCTTCCGTCCCGACGGCGATGTGCTGGATGCCTTCGCCCTTGTACTTGCGCAGATATTCCTCGATCTGGCTCTTGTCATCCGTCGATTCGTTCAACGGAATGCGGATCTTGCCGCAAGGGGAGGTTATGGCGCGGGAAACGAGGCCCGTCAGCTTGCCGGCGATGTCGAAGAAGTGAATCTGCTTGAAGCCGAACAGTTCCCGGTAGAACGCCCACCACTTGTCCATGTTGCCGCGATAGACATTATGGGTCAGGTGATCGAGATAATAGAAGCCGACACCTTGCGGTTTCGGGTCGCGTTCGCCTAGCCACTCGAACTCGTCCTCATAGACCGAGCCCTTTTCGCCATATTTTTCGATGAAATACAACATCGATCCGCCGATACCGACAATGGCGGGAACATCGATGGTCTTGTCATCGCCGGTATAGGGTGTCGCACCCTTGGCAACCGCATGATCGAAGGCATGCTTGGCATCCACCACGCGCCAGGCCATGGATGGCGCACACGGGCCATGCTCACCGACGAATTTCGTCGCATGGGAATTGGGTTCAGCATTGAGGATGTAGTTGATGTCGCCCTGACGCCACAACGTTATGTTCTTGGTGCGATGCCGGGCAACGGGCTTGTAGCCCATGCGGGTGAAGAGCTCTTCCAGCTTTTCCGGCTCCGGATGCGAGAACTCGACAAACTCGAAACCATCCGTCCCGGCAGGATTTTCCTTGCTGATCGTAGCGACCGGTGCGTCGTGCGGAAATGGGCCCATGGCATCCTCCTCTGATTATCCGCATTATCGCGCAAATGGCATGCAAAGTGTTTGCATTTCAGCGCTCCGCAGAGGCATAATGCGCACATTTCGTGCATATAACTACTAAGGAGAGCATGAGTGGAGCAACTTGATGCGTTTGACCGCAAAATACTGTCTTCGCTGCAGGAGGATGGACGACTCACAAACAACGAGCTTTCCGAGCGGATCAACCTGTCCGCCTCGCAATGCTCGCGCCGCCGCTCCCGGCTGGAGGAGGTGGGATTCATTCGCGGCTACAGGGCGGAAATCGATCGCGAAAAACTGGGTCTCGGCATCGTCAACATCATCTCTGTCACACTTGCCACCCATAACAGGGACAATGCCCGCCGCTTTTCCGACCTCATTTCAAAGCTGCCGGAAGTCATGGAAGCCCATGCACTGACGGGTGAGATGGATTATTTCATCAAGGTGGTCACACCAGATTTGCGGGCGCTCTCGTCCTTCGTCAACGACGTGCTGCTGCCGCACGAGTCCGTACAGAACGTCAAGACCGCCATCGTGCTGGACACATTGAAGGAAGATGGCAGGCTGCCGATTTGAATGGAGAACTGACAGAATTGCTATTTGCTCAGGACTGAGGCAACCACACGCCTGACATCATCCAGTGTTTCCGTTGCAACCTGTCCCAGCTTGTCCGCATGAGCCGCTTCAATGGTCGCAATCTTAAGCGGCCGGATGACGGAGGCGACCGGAAGACCAGTTTCCGCATGACGGGGAATGGAAACATCTCCCGTCCAGGATTTATTTTCAGCACTGGTAATCATCAGCACCCAAAGAAGGTTGGCATCTTCACCCACGGCGCCGTCCGAGATGACAAGCGCAGGCCGGTGCTGGCGCGTGTTGCGGTCCGTGTAAGGAAACGGTACGCGGACGATATCGCCGGACTTAAAGGTCAGCATAGGCTTTTCTATCGGCAGGGCTGTCCCACTCCACGAATGTTGCAAAGGGATCATCGCCTTGGGTACCGGCTTCCACTCGCATGAGGATGACCCGCCCCTCTTCAATCCGATAGGCAATTTCATCGCCTGGATTCAGTTTCAGCGCCACACGTACCGCCTGCGGTATGGTCGTCTGAGCTTTACTCGTCATTTTGCTGGTGATCATGAGTTACTCCTTCGCATGGCCCATATGTAAGGAATTTCCTTACCGACCGCAAGAACAGTCATGCAGATATCTCAAGGATACAGCGTCTTGCGCAGCATGGGGTAAACCCTGGCATGGCCGAGCATATAGGCCTTGAGGCTGTTGCTGTCGAACAGGCCATGGAAGGCCCGGCCAAGAATGTTGAGCCCGCCGGTATAGGCGCCGAACGCCGGCATGATCATGCGGGTGTGGTCGGTGACGAAACAGCGCCGCTGCACCGCCTGGCCGCGCCTTACCACCTTTGCCGCCGGATGCAGATGCCCGGCGATTTCACCCCGCGATGCGATTTTTGAAGGTTCGTGGCGGAACACCAGCGCCCCGAAAGCCAGTTCCGCATAGGTCTCTCCGGGAAGATCGGCCGGATGCTCCGGATCGTGATTGCCCGTGATCCAGATCCAGTCACGGCCATGCATCAATGTCGCCAGTTGCTCGGCATAGATGGCGGGCAGGCGCGCGGCGGCATCGCCATCGTGAAAACTGTCGCCAAGGCTGATGACACAGGCCGGTTGATACCGGGCAATGCTTGCCGCCAGTGCCTTCAATGTGGAGGCGGTATCATAGGGCGGCAGCAGCATGCCGCGCCGGGCGAAAGACGAGCCCTTTTCGAAATGCAGGTCTGAGACGATCAGGATGCGATCGGCCTCCAGATAAAGCGCACCGGACGGGTCACATATAGCTGCATGGCCGGCAATATCGGTCTCGACCGCGCCGTGCAGCATTGTCCGTGTCGTGTGAACCGCCAGATTCATGTCCGTTCCATCATCTCGCGGGTCAGTTCGTCGGCAATCTCTTCGAGCAGCGTTTCGTGGGCTTCGCCCGGAACACGCTCCTTGCCGATTTCCATCATCACGGGAACGGCGAGCGGCGATATCCGGTCGAGCTCCTTGTGGATGATGTGACCCTTGATTCGTGCCAGCATATCGGCAAGGCGGCGAATGTCGAGAAGCCCGGTGGCGGCATCGGCGCGCGTGGCCTGGATGAGAATGTGGTCGGGTTCATGCGTGCGCAGGACGTCATAGATGAGATCGGTCGAGACGGTTACCTGCCGCCCGGTTTTTTCCTGCCCCGGATGCCGCTTCTCGACAAGGCCGGAGATCAGCGCGCAATTGCGGAACGTGCGCTTCAGCATCCAGCTTTCCGACAGCCATGCCTCGAGATCATCGCCCAGCATGTCTTCATCGAAAAATTCGGAAAGCGGCAGTTCACCCTTCCGGAACATACGGCCCATGTCGCGCAGGCCCCAGATCGACAGCGCATAATCCGTGGCGACAAAGCCGAGGGGCCGCGCCTTGGCCCGCTCCAGCCGCCGCGTCAGCAGCATGCCAAGGGTCTGATGCGCCAGCCGTCCCTCAAAGGGATAGATCACCATGTAATAGCGTTCACCGCGCGGGAAGGTTTCGACCAGCAGGCTGCCGGGATCAGGCAGCACCGATTTCTCCTTCTGGATTCTCAGCCAGTCGCTGACCTGATCGGGCAGGGCACCCCAGCGATCCGGATCGGCCAGCATGGCGCGCACCTGATCGGCGAGATAGGTGGTCAGCGGGAATTTTCCGCCGGCATAGGCAGGAATTTTGGCGTCGAACCCTTCGGCATTGGAAACAAGGCATTCATTCTCGCGAATGCCTTCAAAACGCAGCACGCGCCCGGAAAAGAAGAACGTATCGCCCGGCGAAAGGGCTTCGAGAAACGACTCCTCCACCTTGCCGAGCACCGGGCCGCCACGCGCATTGCCACCCTTGCCGCGCTGGCGAGTGAGCCGCACATTGAGACTGGGCGCCTCGATAATGGTGCCGACATTCAGCCGGTATTGCTGGGCAATGCGCGGGTGCGTTACACGCCATGTCCCATCGGCGGTCTGGCGGATTTTGGCGAAACGTTCATAGCTTTTCAGGGCATAACCGCCGGTGGCGACGAAATCGACAATCCGGTGAAACGTTTCACGCGGCAAGCCCGCATAGGGCAGGGCCGTGGTTATCTCCTCGAAAAGCGCATCCGCATGAAACGGTTCAGCGCAGGCCATGCCGAGAATATGCTGAGCCAGCACATCCAGCGAACCCTCGCCGAGCGGCGGCGTATCCTGGGCACCGAGATAATTGGCATCGAGCGCCGCCTGGCACTCCATCACCTCGAATCGGTTGGCCGGAACCAGGATGGCGCGCGAGGGTTCGTCCATCCGGTGGTTGGAACGGCCGATGCGCTGCGCCAGCCGGCTCGCCCCCTTCGGCGCACCCACATGGATGACGAGATCGACATCACCCCAGTCGATGCCCAGATCAAGCGTCGAGGTGGCAACGACTGCACGCAGCGCATTGCTGGCCATCGCCTGCTCGACCTTGCGCCGCTTGCTGACATCGAGCGAGCCGTGATGCAGCGCAATCGGCAGATTGTCATCGTTCGCCATCCACAGATCATGGAACAGGCGCTCCGCCTGACTGCGGGTATTGACGAAAATCAGCGTTGTCTGGTGCCGTTTGATCGCTTCATAGATGCCCGGCAGGGCATAAACGGCGGAGTGGCCGGCCCAGGGAATGCGGTCGGATGTTTCAAGAATGGTGATATGCGGTTTGGCACCGCCTTCGACCTTGACGAGGCTGGCCATGGGCCTGCCTTCCAATTGCGGCAGCAACCAGCGCCGCAGGGCATCCGGATCGGCAACGGTTGCGGAAAGCCCGATGGTCTGCACACCGGGCTGCACCTTGCGCAGCCGTGCCAATCCCAGCGACAGCAGGTGTCCGCGCTTGGACGTCACCAGCGAATGCAGCTCGTCAAAGATGACATAGCGCAAATCTGCGAAAAACCGCCCGGCATCCTTGTTGGCAATCAAAAGGGCGAGCTGTTCCGGTGTGGTCAGGAGGATATCCGGCGGAACAAGCTTCTGGCGTTGCCGCTTGTAGGCGGGGGTATCGCCGGTGCGGGTTTCGATGGTGATATCAAGCCCGATCTCCTCGATGGGCCGGGCCAGATTGCGCTCGATGTCGACGGCCAGCGCCTTGAGCGGCGAGATGTAGAGCGTGTGAATGCCACGGCTGGCATTGTTGCTTTTGCCGCGTGTCGCCAGATCGACCAGCGCCGGAAGAAAACCCGCCAGCGTCTTGCCCGCACCTGTCGGCGCGATGAGCAGGGTCGAACGGCCGGCTTGTGCTTCCTCCAGCAATTCCAGCTGATGCGCGCGCGGCGACCATCCCTTGGCCTGAAACCAGTCCAGGAAAGGTTTTGGCAGGAGAGAACTGCCTTCGATAAAAAGGGGCTTTGTCTTGGTGCTCACAAGAGCGAATGTAATGGTGTGCAAGGAAAGCGCCAAGTTTTCTTTCGCGGTTTTCGGCATTTGCGTGGAGCCAAATGCTGCCTATCTTCGTTGGTGCAGAAAGGTGGAAGAACAATGCTGACCCGTCCGGAGGCACTTTTGCGATCAACGCCAGCGGGTCTCTATTCCCCGGCGGGGGATTTCCATATCGATCCCGTCAGCCCGGTGGAGCGCGCCCTGATCACCCATGGTCATGCCGACCACGCCAGACCCGGCCACCAGCATGTCATGGCAACACAGCAGACACTCGATATCATGGGGATACGCTATGGCGACAATTTTGCCGGAACGACGCAGGCCGCGGAGCTCGGAACAGTCAGCGAGATCAATGGCGTCAAGGTCAGCTTTCACCCGGCAGGCCATGTGCTGGGCTCGGCACAGATTGCCGTCGAGAAGGACGGCATGCGCATCGTCTGTTCGGGTGACTACAAGCGGGCGGCGGATCCCACCTGCATCGGGTTTGAACCCGTTCCCTGCGACGTGTTCATAACCGAGGCGACCTTTGCCCTGCCGGTGTTCCGGCATCCCGATGCCAGGGACGAAATCGCCAAGCTCATAAAGTCCATCGAACAGTTTCCGGAACGCTCGCATCTTGTGGGCGCCTATGCGCTGGGCAAGGCGCAGCGGGTCATCCGCATGTTGCGCGATGCGGGCTATGACAGGACGATCTACATCCACGGCGCACTGACAAAACTCTGCGAATACTACCAGTCGCAGGGCATCGATCTTGGCCCCCTGTCCCCGGCAACCCTCGAAACCGGTACGCCGCAGGATTTTTCAGGCAGTGTCGTTGTCGGACCGCCTTCCTCCTTTCAGGACCGCTGGGCCCGACGCTTTCCCGATCCTGTTTCATGCTTCGCCTCGGGCTGGATGCGCATCCGCCAGCGCGCGCGCCAGCAGGGCGTGGAACTGCCGATCATCCTGTCCGATCACTGCGATTGGGATGAACTGACCAGTACGATCAGGGAACTGGCCCCATCGCAGATCTGGGTGACCCACGGCCGCGAGGAGGCGCTTGTCCGATGGTGCGATCTCAACGGGTTTGCCGCACGGCCGCTGCATCTCGTCGGCTATGAAGACGAGGGGGACTGATGCGCGAATTCGCCGCCCTTCTCGACAGGCTGGTGCTCACGCCGCAGCGCAACGGCAAGATCAGGCTGCTCGTCGATTATTTCCGGCAGACGCCGGACCCCGACCGCGGTCTTGCCCTTGCCGCCATCACGCGGGACCTCGACATCGCCAATGTCAAACCCGCCATGCTGCGCGCGCTCGTCGCCGAGCGTATGGACGAACAGCTTTTTGCCTATTCCTATGACTATGTCGGCGACCTCGCTGAAACGATTTCCCTGGTCTGGTCAGCCAAGGAGCCATCGCGTGCCAACGCCGTCCCCACCCTTGGCGACGTCGTTGCCTCGCTCGCGCGCGCCTCGCGCAGCGATGCCATCAGGCTCGTGGAGAAATGGCTGGACCAGTTGGACGCCTCCGCCCGCTACGCCCTGCTGAAGCTGGTGACCGGCGGCCTGCGCATCGGCGTTTCGGCACGACTGGCCAAGCAGGCGCTTGCGGATTTCGGCGCAGTGGATGTTGGCGAGATCGAGGAACTCTGGCACGGATTGAAGCCGCCCTATCAATCCCTGTTCGCCTGGCTGGAAGGCAAGACGGAAAAACCTGCCAGCCTTGCCGCCGCACCGTTTCGTCCTGTCATGCTTTCGACCCCGCTCGAAGAATCGGACTATGCAAAGATTGTTGCAGAAGATTATGCGGCGGAGTGGAAGTGGGACGGCATCCGCGTGCAGTTGACGGCTGAAGCCGGCCAGCGGCGCGTCTATTCGCGGACGGGTGACGACATCTCCCACGCTTTTCCCGATATTGCCGATGCCATGCATTTCGAGGGAACACTGGATGGCGAACTGCTCGTTGCCCGCAGCACCGCCGAAAGCGTCGAAATCGGCGCCTTCGGTGATCTGCAGCAGCGGCTCAACCGGAAAGCGGTTTCGGCCAAACAGATGGAAAGTCATCCGGCATTCGTGCGGCTTTACGATCTGCTGGTTGACGGCGACGAAGACGTCCGGACTTTGCCTTTTGCTGAACGAAGGCAAAGGCTTGAGCGCTTTGTCTCCGATCTCGATTCCACGCGTTTCGATCTGTCGCCGCTCGTGCCGTATTCCACCTTCGAAGACCTTGTCACAATGCGCCGGAACCCGCCGCACCCCGTTATCGAAGGGTTGATGCTGAAACAGTGGGATTCCACCTACGTGCCCGGACGCCCGAAGGGACCGTGGTTCAAGTGGAAACGCGATCCCTTCACCATCGATGCCGTGCTTGTCTATGCCCAGCGCGGCCACGGCAAGCGATCAAGCTTCTATTCGGATTATACATTTGCCGTGTGGACCGGCCCGGAAGACGACCCGCATCTGGTGCCGGTGGGCAAGGCCTATTTCGGCTTCACCGACGAAGAGTTGAAACAGCTCGATGCCTATGTGCGCAACAACACCACCGAACGCTTCGGGCCGGTGCGTTCCGTGCGGGCGGAGCAGAACCATGGCCTCGTACTGGAAGTGGCCTTCGAAGGATTGAACCGGTCAAAACGGCACAAATCCGGCGTCGCCATGCGCTTTCCCCGTATCGCCCGCCTGCGCTGGGACAAGCCGCCGATCGAGGCGGACAGGCTGGAAACCCTGGAAGCCCTTTTGCGCGATTCCGATGTCACCGATTAGGACGATAGATATTATCGATACTTCAATAGGTTAATACCTGTTTTCTCACCTTATTCTTGAGGCGGCTTGGGAAAGAAGATGCTCGTGCGCCGTTGATAGTCCCGGAAAGCCTGGCCGCGCGAGGCAAGCATGTGCTCCTCCAGCGGCGGGACGCCGGAGACATGGCGCAGCAGCACATACATCAGGACCGGCGCGGCAAGCGTGAGCCAGCCATGCACATAGTCGCCGTCGAAATCCGCAGCGATCAGCACATAGGCCACCCAGCTCAGCCATTCGAAGAAGTAATTCGGATGGCGTGACCAGCGCCAGAAACCCGTATCGCAGATCTTGCCGCGATTGGCCGGGTTTCGCGAAAACCGCTTGAGCTGCCAGTCCGCGATCGCTTCGCCGGCAAGCGCAACAAGCGCCACCACGAGCCCGAGATAATCGGGAAATTCCAGCTCGACATCCGGCCGGGCGGCGGCGATGTAAACGCTGACGACAAGGAGAATGCCGGCAAAGGCCTGCGTTTGCAGAAAGAAGAACATCTGCGAATTGGCAGAGGCACCCCATTGCCTGCGCAACCGCGCGTAGCGTGGATCATCCTCGCTGTTGAGCGTGCGCAGCAGAATATGGCCGCCCAGCCGCAGCGACCATAGCGCAAGCAGGATAATCACCAGCCATTTTCGGGCCGGCGAGACCATATCGCTGGAAAACAGGATGGAAAGAATGCCGATTGCCCCGACACCGAACGACCAGAAGGCATCCGCCCAGCCGCTGTTCCCGGTCTGGCGCTGCACAAGAAAGGCACAGGCCATCACGCCGCAGAGCGCGACAGCTGCGATAGTAAGAATGACGAGAGCTGTCATGCACGTTTACCTGTTGTTCACCGGGGATGTCTGGCAGATGTTCAAAGGGCGGGGCGCTGCAGCATACAGGATTTTTTCGATCAGCAAATCACCACCCGCTTAAGACCTATTCTTGTCCGGCTGTCCAAGGATAAAATTGGGGGTATTGCGTGGTGTGGCAACAACAATGGGCGACAATGATCCTCGGCCCTTGGCCGGCCACGAGACCGCAAGCGCTCGTCGTCTGCGCGGGCACCCGCACGGTGCCGGAAAGGCTTTGCTAACCAAATTTCCATTTCGGGGAAAAATATCAAACAGACACCGTGAAACGCGCCAGAGCGGCGATTTTGGAGCAAAAAGTGACGAGAATGGGCCCGATGGTCCACATCGTGCACAATTTTTTTGACGTTTTCGTAAAATTTGCTTGCAGGCCAAACAGCCTGAAAATGCTGCTCTATCCTGAGTTTAACTCGATTTAGGCCGTTTCGTCGACTCGCATATTTCGCATAATTCGCAGAATCGACGGCTTGCGTTTGGCAAAATTTTGGCTTTTGTTCATGCCTTCATAATTCTTCAAAGGGGAAGGACCAAAAAATGTCATTTATGAAACTCAACCTCCGCGCGGCGCTGCTGCTTGGATCGCTGATGATCGGCGCAAGCCCGGCACTGGCAGAAGCCGTGCTGCATCGCGGCAACAGCGGCGAACCGCAGACCCTTGATCAGTCGCAGACCTCGATCGATATCGAAGCATTCATCGTCAAGGATCTTTACGAGGGCCTGACGATCTATGACGCCATGGGCAAGATCGTTCCGGGCACCGCGGAAAGCTGGAAGGTTTCCGATGACGGCACCGTCTACACGTTCAAGCTGCGCGACAATGCGAACTGGTCGGATGGCACGCCGGTAACGGCGGAAGATTTTGTCTTCTCGATGCGCCGCGTCGAAGACCCGAAGACAGCCGCCGGCTACGCCAATATCCTTTATCCCATCAAGAATGCCGAAGCCGTCAACAAGAGTAAGGCCAAGGTGGAAGAGCTCGGCGTAAAGGCCATTGATGCCAAGACGCTGGAAATCACGCTCGAACGTCCGACCCCTTTCTTCATCGAGCTGCTGTCGCACCAGACTGCGCTGCCGATCAACAAGGCCAGCTTCGAAAAGAATGG
This sequence comes from Todiramphus chloris collaris, assembly GCA_025345505.1. Lineage (NCBI taxonomy): Eukaryota > Metazoa > Chordata > Aves > Coraciiformes > Alcedinidae > Todiramphus > Todiramphus chloris. Next base: position 1,291 of record JANVCC010006612.1, on the reverse strand, counting down.
CGCCGATTTCGTCAAACCGGGCAAACTGGTGGGCAATGGCGCATTCAAACTGCTTGAGCACGTGCCGAACGACCATCTGACCGTTGCCAAGAACGAACATTACTGGGATGCGGCAAACGTCAAGCTCGACAAGGTCATCTTCTATCCCCTGGAAGACCAGGCCGCAGCCGTCCGACGATACGAAGCCGGTGAACTGGACCTCGTCTACAACTTCTCCTCCGACCAGATCGAGCGCATGCGCGCCGCCAATGCCAAGCAGGTCCACGTGACCCCGGCCATGGCAACCTACTACTACCCCTTCGATACGCGCACCGAACCGTTCAACGATGTGCGCGTGCGCCGTGCCCTTTCGATGGCCGTCGATCGCGATTTCCTTGCCAAGGACATCTACAACGGCACCAAACTGCCGGTTTACTCCCTGGTTCCTCCGGGCATGCAAAACTACGGCGAACCCTCCAAGGCCGATTTTGCCGACAAGTCGCAGCTTGACCGTGAAGATGAAGCGCTCAAGCTGATGAAGGAAGCGGGTTATGGCGAAGGCGGCAAGCCTCTGAACATCGAAATCCGCTACAACACCAACCCGAACCACGAGCGTGTGGCGACGGCTGTTGCCGACATGTGGAAAAAGGCCTTCGGCGCCAAGGTCACGCTGATGAACCTCGATATTTCATCGCACTACGCCTACCTGCAGGAAGGCGGCAAATTCAACGTTGCCCGTGCCGGCTGGACGGCAGATTACGCCGATCCGGAAAACTTCCTGAACCTCAATGTCAGCACCAACAAGACCTTCAATTACGGGCATTATTCCAATCCCGAATTTGATGCCCTGATGAAGAAGTCCTATGAAGAGCGCAATCCTGCGGAACGCGCCAAGATCCTGCACCAGGCAGAAGCATTGATCATGCGCGACCAGCCGATCGCGCCGCTGATGAATGATGCGAACCTCTGGCTCGTGGCCGACAAGGTCAAGGGCTGGGGTGATAACGCCAACAACGAGCACCTGAGCAAATATCTCAGCGTTGAATAGCAAAGTCTGACGCGCAACCCGCACCCGCGGGTTGCGCGTCACGCTTTTGCCCGGCTCGCTATGTGCCAGCTACCGACCGCAAATCGACAAACAGACATGACCCGGCACGGCCCTTTCTACAGGACCGTGAACGGATGGATATTGCCATTTCATGTCAAACACCGACCAGTAAACGGCGAGGAAACAGCCAGATGACGTTTGCGAAGTTCAATTTTACCGCCGCCCTGCTTGCCGGTTCGCTTGTGCTGGCGGCAGGCCCGGCGC